>JASSUY010045789.1:0-21876 GCA_032466535.1 Forpus xanthops
AAAGAAGTCATTAAGAACCTCAGCCTCCTCCAAATCCAGGGTAGCCAGTTCTCCCGATAGCTTCTGGAGAGGGCCCATGTTTTCCCTAATCTGTCTTTTAATTGCAATGTACCTATAGAATTCCTTCCTGTTATGCTTAACATCCCTAGTCAAGTTTAATACTAACTGGGACTTAGCTTTCCTATCCTGGTCCTTAGCTTCCTGGACAACATCCCTGTTCAAGGGGGCAAAAGACAAGTAATGCTCTGTGAGCCTAAAGATGCATGAATATGCAGAGAAATAAACGGGTACAACCTGAATGTGGTGGGAGGTTGTTAAGATTTCAAAACTGAAGGAGGTGGATGAATTCATACTCAACCAAACAAGTTCTGTTTCCAGCTGCTGATTTGGGCTTTTTCCAGCCCCAAGCTGTAAGCATGTTTTAGTTTACCCATATATTAGGGTTTCAGAAAAGACAAATGCATTTTTAAAAGTAGTATGTTTTTGCAGGTTTTTTTAAATGAAAAAAATATATAATTCATTACTAGTAACCCAATCTAACACAGTGAAGATACAAAATATTCAAATACTGATTGAATTTACAGTCCTCAGAGGAATATGACCCATTACAATTTGCTTATTATTATAGCTTTTTGGGAAACAAGAGATGCATGGCTGTTAAAGCTGTGCCACAATTTATCACCGTCTTCTGTTTTCATTTGTTTGTGACATTCTGAAAGAGTCTTTTTTTGGGCAGAGACCTCTATAATTGGTCTCAGCACAATGGAGCTCCTCCTCACTCATCCCTCTTCCCTTCCCATCCCCCTGCCTTCAATCTGTTCAGCATTTTTGTGTTAGTGGTGAGTGGAAAAAATAGCACTTATTAGTGACTTTTTGTTTTTTGGCTTCACCATTATTCAAAAGCTGTCTAAAAAGAAACCAAGAGATTTTTTATTTGGCACAGTGAACAGCACAAGCTGCCCAGTTTCAAGGTGCAGTCAAAGTGGTGCTTTTGAAGGGCGCTGGCAAAATGCCATAGGAAGCATTTTAGTTATCTTTGCCACAGGCAGGTAAAATCCTTCCAGTTCCTTCCTGCTTTCTGACATAACGCCATGCCCACAACTCTCTACAACATTCCCCATTGCAACTGACAAAAAGTAACTATTAAAGTAATAGAAAAGTCAATACAGGAGCAAGATGAAATAGAGCACAGTGGAAGGAAAGGTGATTAGGTGGTTAACTGCAGCGTTTTGCAGGCTGTTTAAGTAAAGACCTCTCTCCCTTCTTCCAGAAGATCTATGTATTATTTTCATCTCTGTTTCCTTTATATGCAGCAATGAGTGCTGCAGTTAACCTTTCTTTCTTCATCTATTTTCCTTCTTCCCATCAATTCTTTCTGATCTTTCTTCTCCCTTCTCCTCTACCTTTTTGTGAGATTTGCTACTTGGAGTTTAGTCATTTTTTTACTTGCAAAGCCATTCCATTTGTGTTTGTTCTAATGCTAGTGTCAGTTCACTAGGGGTTATATGCAGCTAGTAGTAACACACTCTCTAAGAACTGTGAGGCTCCATAGTACTGACAAAAAAGGCAACTGTGAAAGAGAGGCTCAAGCCCCTGCCAGACTGAGATCTACAGTACAACACTACAGATCTAGCACAGGACTATATACCAGAGGGCCGTCTATCAGAAGTCTATGTCCAGATCGATCGGTAACTGGGTTTGCATCTGTAAGTATTCCCTAACCTTTGTCTGCAACAACTGACAGCTCTTTGAAATGGCTCCTCAGTGTATGTGAGTGCAAGGTGCTGCTTTCAGTTGGGATCCATAGACATGATTTCATTGCCTGTAATTAATCACTGCAATGTTCGATGTGGCTTCAAGCAATCAGACTCGTTTCTCTTTGTCCTTCTCTTGAGTTTTGAGAAGTTATCTGGGCAACACAGACCCTTGAGTCTCCTTGCATGCCAGGTTCATATCAGGGGAATGCCCTGATTATCTCACATTTCTCCTCAGCTAGATGAGGTGAAGAGGAGAAACAAATCACAACCAACCACTGCTGTGTTGATTTCACTTGATTAAATTGACTGACACTATCATTAATCAGTTATTTTTTAATGGCAGATTCACAGTGAACTATATGATTAAAGCTATTGATATCAGAAAAACAGCCTTCTGTTACCTTGCAAATACTCTGTCTTCTTTAAAATTACTTTCACTTTGCATTTGAGGGTATATATGAGTGAATGAAAGCACATGTGTATTTCTGGCTTTTAAGTATTTACCCACAGTATCCGTAATACAGATTTGCTACTCTATGTGTAAGGCTGCCCCATGTGCTATGTGCACAAGTAGTTTTATTATCCACATATATGAATCACCAGTTCAAGCTTTTAGAACAGCTCATCACACCATTCACTGCCACCCAAGTAAAGCCTGGGACAGCACAGAAACAGCACTCTGCAGCCGGAACTGGAAGCCCTTCTGCACTAGAGAGCTCCACTCATCTGAAGGCACAAAACATGGATGTGAGAGAAAGAACATATTTGGCATGACATGATTTATGGGGTGCAATATATCCCTTCTGCATACCAAACACAGAGTGCAGGCTGGTGTGGAGATTAGGGGAGGTGAGACCATACTTTATTTCCTGTCCCCTAGAGAGCTTGCTCACCCCATAAGGACAAGGAATAAAGAAGTCTCTGTAAACACCTGTTTCTCCATTTCTCCTCTCCCCTTCTGCACTGTTGTCATATCTAGGAAGAATTGAGCCTGCATATTAATCCAATTTCTTTAAAAAAAAAATAAAATTGCAATTCATAAGGAATGGGTTTAACAAGCAAACAAATTACATTCCGAGCCATTCTCTAAATGGGCCTTTGAATTTCAAGGCTTTGTTATTCCAGTTTTTGTGTATACTACATTACTCAAACCAGATGTTTGTAGCACATGCATCATGTGTTATAGCTACGTTGGAAGAAAAATTGTGGAGACAGTTTCATCACATGCAGACTTACAGGTCTCCACTAGAGGGAGATCAGTAGAAAGCAGAAAAAAACGACTCTGTATCCAGAAAGAATGATAGCAACATGATCCTGTTTTGACCTAAACTGACTTTTTTTTAGGTATACTGCTGTTAAGCATTCTTAACTAGTGAGAATCCTACGAGAAAAGCACCTAAATATGCTGTTCAAGTTGTTTGCATATTTATGTTAGAACTTATGAATTACAGTTACTTCAAGATTCTCTTCTATATGAAACATTTAATTTCTACATTGGAGCTGATGATTTTATGAAGATCTCGTGTTTGGCTTTATATTTTGCAATTTTGGCTTATGCGTCTTATAATTAAAAAGTATACATAAATACCCACACATAAATAATGTATTTATTACAGCTACAGGATCACACTGATGTTTTGGTTTTGCCCGACTTCCCTACATTGATAGCATATACTGTAATTTGATAACTCAGGAAATATTTAAGCATGTAAAATACTCTAGTTTTATGGATTTTAGATTACCCCCTTCATGAAAAGAAGATAATTTTCTGAAGGAGAAGAAAGCATTTCAGTCATTTTAGCATTTAGAAAAAGCAGTAAGAATTTGAAATTATGCCTTAATAATTTCATATTTTACAACTGGTAAAAAGAAACCAACACACAAGGTGTAAGAAATCAGAGAATGCTGTATATTGTCATATCCTGGAATTCACAATTTTTGCTCCTTGTTATCATTCCGCTATAACCATGCTGTTTGTACACTGTCTTTTAGGAGCACAATGTCTCCCTAGACTCCTACTGTATTTACACGTTTTTCTAATGTCCATAGAAATAACCTTCACTCTTAAAAGTAGGCATCACTATAATGACTCTGTTTGTTCATGGTGTTACTATAACTGGTTATTCTGTGCCTAGGAACTGGAAACTGAGAGTGAAACATACTGACGGCAGAGAACTTGGATATTTGGCTAACCTAGACAAAATGGGCAAGAACACAGCATATGTAACAGAAAATATCTGTATACAAGCACACAGGTTCCTTTTAATACATATAATTCAAATATATTTTGTGGTAATGGGCATGTATTAGACAAGATTTTCTACCCACTGAGTGGATACTTCTTTTGCAAATGCTCCAAACGAGTCATAAAAAATGCAGTTTACTCAGTGGCAGTTATATGAGTTCTTTCTATTTCATAGCTTTTACAAACATAGGGTTTAAAGCAGGGGTTTGAAAAGTCTATTTTCCATCATACTTTGCCTTTTACATCTGAATGCTTTAGGCAATAGTCCGTATCTTTCCCAGCTTGCACCCAGAGCAGCTAGCATTTTTTAAAGTAAAATTCCAAAACTGGAATAAGCAATAACTCATTTCTTGGCCATTCTCAAGCTAGTCCCTTTGCCCAACAGGAAATAATTTCTGACATTTCAAAACTGTAAGAGTTTCTGTATTCTTATCAAATGCAGCCTATCTAGTCCCGGATCTGGCTTCTGGGATTAATCAGTAACAGAGATCAAAAAGTAAGCCAGTAACTTTCTATTAGACAAAACTTTTTCATTTTAAATCTTATAGCTCCTTTTATTCAATGCTAAAGAAGAAAATATGGGCAGTTAGTCCAGCTTGGGAACCATGGTCTGACATTTTCAAGCAACTGCTGCTTCTAAATCTATTATCTAAAGGTATCTGTGTATTTTTACATTCCATATTAAATAAACTTTTTTTTTTATAGTCTTAGGCTTGTTTAATCTTTATTTCATCCAACCTGAGCTGTTTTACCAGAACTGAAATTACATAGTTTTCATTTTTAAGTTCTAGTATGTTAATCCTAGTGTCTTGAGGTGAAGGCACACTAGCACTGAATAAAGGCTGGTTATACTGTCCAGGATGCACCCCAGGATGCAGTTTGACCTCCTGGCACACTGCTGACTCCTGCTGAGCCTGCTGTCAATCAGAACCCTCAAGTCCCTTTCTGTAGGGATGCTCTCCAGCCACTCCTCTCTCAGTTTATAGTTGTTCCTGTTGTAACTCAATCATAGGTGAAGAATCAGCATTTGGACTTGTTAAATTTCCTGCCATTAATCATTGCCCTGTGTTCCAATATATGCAGATCCCTCTGCAAGGTTTCTTGTGCCACAAGAAAGACATCACCTCCCAGCTTGGTATCATCAACAAACTGGTTTGTTCCTCACACTTCTGCAAGTTACAGTAGAGATGAGGAGCTCACTTCCGTGCGTGGTAGACTATGTCTCTCCCAACATCTCCAAATCCTTTTTACCCTCCTCCCAAGATGCTTAGTCAAGGCACCATTCTTTTTCTAATAACTGATATAGTACCGAGAAAAAGGAGTTTGTTATGTGAGGGGTAAAATTCCAAACTTGGCAGGCCCACTACCTCAAAGTACTGTCCATCAGGCACTTTGTGTCAGTGGCGATACTGGCTTTCCCCTCAAAATGACATTGGAAACCAGAGGCTGCCCTTCTTTCTCAGAAATGCAAGAGTCCGACTTGCTCCTGTGCCTTACAGTGACTCCAGCCTGTTCTAGGCATCAGACATTAATGCTACTAATAACATTGGTGTGCCAACGATGCTTCAGAGGATTAACCCATCTCCTGAGCTTGATCTGCCATAACAGCGTGAAGGGTAATGAGCTTCAGAGAAGCACAGCAAGTGAGTTAACTAGAGAAAATTCACAATTTATATTGAAGCATACTGGGGTTCCATCACCAGGGACAATGCATTCTGGATTTCAAATGGCTGAAGTTTTGCTAAACAAAGCTATGTGATATCAATTGGGATCATTTACTGATAAACAGATGTATTTTTCCAAAGTTGACATCTCTGTCTGGCTGTCTTTTCTTGTCTTAGTCAAGCAATAACAAACATTTGGCTAGCAGTAGATTTTTCTAATGTTTATGCTATTTAGATTTAATAAAGTCGATATTCATGTGGTACCCTAGATGTTGATTTCCAAAAATATAAGCTCTTACTTCTTAATAGCGCTTACTTAAATAATCTGGTTTGAAGTAGTTTTTGTATTCTCAGTTGGAAACTTTATTTGATTAACTCAGAATTAGAAATTTAAAATTTTCTTAAAATTCAAAAAAACTAAGCTGGCTGGAAATTTAAACAAATACCTTAAAGACAGTTTGTTATATCATATGAAATACTGTTTTCCAGGATACAAATGGCAAGCTTTGAAAAGAATACCAAGGACAGAAATTAAGTCATTTATTCATCTAAAAGGTGGCAGTTGTAGGCTGAAAAAATTAGCATGCATATATACAACACAAATTCATTTTTACATCTATTTACATTCACGTGCATTTACATTTGGGTAGATGATTCATCAAACATTTCCATTCTGCCAAGTATATTGGGAAAGCTGAGACAAAAATAACCAATGTATAGCTGAAAAAAGGTGCAGGATTTGTGCTACCTGGGCTATGATTGTGCTCACACAGTTTTTTCTGCCTCTTAGGACCTGGTGTCTTTAGAAGCATGAAACTCACGTTTTCCACTTGGTTGATTCCTGAATGTACATATTTATAAATATGGTGTATTGACATTACTGGTTTGCATCCAGCTTGCATTCGGTGCTTATTCACAAATTTTCTTTCAGCTGAAGCTATTCAACTGAATAAGATTCATCCACGAATCACTGCCTAACACCTCCCTGCTGGAAGTCAGGTTCCTATACAGGTGCTCTCTAACCCGTTCAGTGAAAACCAATGATGTGAGCAGAAGTGACTTGCACACCTCTGTCACTCATGGAGCGGGAGCAGCTGAGCCAGAAGCTTGCTGGGGGCCATACCTCCATACCCATACAGCAAAGTAAAGCAAGGAAAAGAGAAGGGAAAGCCAAAGATGCAAGCTGAAGATGATGTACGAGCAAGTCTCACCAGTTCAGGTAGATTTAGTTGTCACCACTGGCAGACTATGAGACTAACATAAAGGCTTATGAATAGGTGCCTCAGTGAATACACCTGCCTCCTCAGCAGTACATCTGCATGGTATTCTGCAAGGAAGTATAAGCCAGGTGTAGGCTGGCTGTGGAACATACTGGCACAGTCTAAGCCACTAAAACCTAACATGAGCACAGGAACTGGATTTTAAGCCTAAAGACCATGAAATCACCTCAGTTACTTAAAATAAAACAGCCGTGTAACTTTATGCCTTTTACTGCAACCTGTGCTTAACAACCTGCAACGCTGAATGAACTGCACTGTCATGACGTTATGTTTCAAGCATCTGAAGACACGGAACGACGAAGAATTCAGTGCTTATTTGGCCATTATGTTCAAATATGTTGCTTCTTTCTAAATCAAATGTCTGGTTTTACTGTTCTGCTATATGTTGCCACCTTCCACATCAAGAGCCATTTAGTGAGGATGGCAACACAGTCATCTAATTTCTCCTTTATCTTAATTTTAGTAATTAACCTAAAACACTAAGGTTACTATTAGTGCTCCAGTTAGAAACACAGAACAGCCTGTTTGATACTCTCTTGCATCCATTTTTCAATATGCTCTGACACAACAAACATTAAAAAGGCAAAATATAGGACTCCTCCCATCCTGAAGGTTTGCTTCTAAAACCCCAATCTACAGAAAATATCAGGAGCAGAGTGAATGGCCACTAAAGAACAGCTTATCAGCCTTTCTATCTCTATCAGATCCTGAAATAAGCTTTTAAATTTGAGACAATTTTTCCACTCATCTATCTTCTAAAGCTACAACTGGGTTACTGTATAAGACAGTGATAAGCTTTTCATGGATATATAGTTACGTTGTTTAATATAAAACTATAATAATTAAACACAATTGATGGATCATTCTGCAGTTTGAACACAGAAGTGCCATTTAGAATGAAGACTGGGATCCTAGGCTCATTGGAATGAATGGAAAACACATGTTAATTTCAGTGGACTGAATACTTACCGTTTCCCAGAGAAGGGTTAACAGTAAAATAATTATTTTTTCAGTGGTTTTTTTTTTTTTTTTGTCCTTATTCCACTACATCAAAATGTCAGAATGTTCACAGGTTTGCCAAAACGGATAAACATTGAATACTGATGAAGGAAACTCATGAAACACATATAAAACCCTATAATTTTACCTGCAGACCCCTCATAGACAATTTGAAATTATGGGCATTACTAACATAGAAAACTGGTTTTGCCATAGAGGTGCTATTGCACGCTGCAGCACTGTGAATTTTGTGTAATTTATCCTGTTATAACCTCTGCTTTTATTTGTAGCAAATTTAATTCAGCATAGCATTGCTCTTCTTAGCTCTTTAAACTAGAGACTGTAATTCCTAGCAGATTATCCCATAGAATTTGATAATATGTACTGATTTCCAAAATGAATTAGCTGAGCCATAAAGGCTGTCTATAATTGTCGCCACTCGATTCTGAACCAAGCTCTGGAAAAACATCAGATTTTGATCCAGTAAGGCAATTTTTATCCTACAAACCAACTGATCCAAGTATTTTCTATTCCTTCAAATAAGGGTGTAGTCCTGTTTTAATCTCTTAACTACACGTAAGATTTCATATGAAGCTGCAAAAATTCTAGACATCTAATAACATGATGTGTCTCTTGTTCCCACAAAAAACAACAAGAAAAAGGACACCTGTATGACTTTTAAGCCACAGCATTGAATCACTTGGCAGGAGATCAAACATAACAGTATTGTTTCTGATTATTGTTCATTTATGTGCTGCCAAAACACATTATTCTGCTTTTAAAGAGTTGTGCTGATTACCACTTCCAAAGACTGTATTTCTACAGGTCATGAGCTCTGCTTCATTGCCTCTGTCAAAAATGAACTCTTGCACTATTAATATTCTCTCCCATAAGTTCTGAAACACATAAAGGGGCTTACAAAGTTTATAAAAAATCTGACTAAAGTTATTTAAGTGATAACTTTTGCTGATATAAAATCTAGCAAGATTAACCTAAATAGCACCTAAGCAGGTGTTGATGATGCAGCTTTTTAGAAGTCTGTGGGACTGAGACAACTGTGTCAGACAAGAACAGAGAATTTATCAGTGCATTGTTAGTCAAACCCAGATTACTCTTACCAAAAAAACAAGATACTTATGCATGCGAATGGATTCATTGTGCATGGGAATTGGTCTTTTGGTGAGCTGGGCCTTCAGCTGTCAAATTTCACATATTCAGAACTTCATCACAAAATCCATTTATCGATACGTAAACTAGGATTATTCAGACATTCACAGCTATGCACCAACACGACTTGCAATTATAGTATGTCTATGAGTTTTTGACCTTGTTAGGATGGAATCTGCCCTCACCCTCCCAAATTACAGGGCATCCACCTCTTGACTAAAGGAAAATGTTAAGGAGTGTCAATTGAATAAAATTAAAATACAGCATTTCAACACTAATTTATACATTGTTGCTGTATGTAATTTTCATGAGTAAAGTCAAGTGAATCATTATAAAGCAGATGTAGCTTTCAGGGCTAGATTATGTCTTGTGGGTCAAAGTGAACAAATTGCTATGACATACAGAGCACCAGGAAGGATTTGTGATAAAGCATCAGAAAGGTTTAGTTACAAAATTTAATAAACAATTCAGTAACAGAGGTTTTCAATCATAAAAGCACTTTGCAAAAAAAAAAAAACGGGCAACACTGTGAAGCAATGAGATCTGTCTTTTCAAAACAGACCTTCTTTTGTTCACTTTTAAATTAAATCAAAACAAACAACAAACACGGACTTACAAAAATGAATTATATGCATAGACTTATGGAAGCTTTTTCTGAATGCATCTTTTATAGTATGAAACAGGATAGGAAAGCCACATCGTTTCTCAGAAGTCCAAAATTCCTAGCAAGACCTTCAAAGTGTGAAGAAGACATTATAAAATGGTTCCATAAGTGCAGTGAAATTGTGCCATAAAAAGCCGTCTTAGGTATATTACAAAATGAACAAAGTTATGATTCTTCCCTACAGTTTCTAATCTTTGAGACAACTAAGCAATGGGGGAAGAGAAAATTAAGACTACAAAGATAATTACCATGGGATCTCTTCACCACAAAATGTTTCCAGCTGCCTGAACCACATTGCTGTAATATGTGAAAAACTGTAATGCCTGTATTTTCCAACAGGTCTTTTAATAAGAACCAAAACTTTTACGTTCATCTCACAAAGCAGGCAAAGCCAAGCAACTTAGTAGACAGTAATCAAATTGAAGTAATCTCGGTTTTTCTCATTCCAGTTAGGTGGCTCTTGAATTTTAACAGGATATCACCACTGGTTTTATAGGAATCAAAAGTGCAGAACATATGAAGAGATAAACAAAAACCATACCAAAATATGTGCTGATGAATCTCCTGCAAATGCAAACTTTGCACAGTTGGGTTGAAAAATAAACAAGCTGGCCATCTGAATTGGGTTTTTTGGTTTTTTTTTTTTTTTCCATGAAATGTTTGCTCTCCTACATAGATTTCATCAATGGGATTGACCTTTACTAGGCAGCATTGAACCTCCAGTTGCAAATGGTGGGAGAAGAATAAAACAAGTTTTTGCATATGCTTTTTGTATGTATCTCATTCTTCCTGCAACCTGTCATTTTACTTTAATCCTGACTGATCCCTCAGGATCTCTAATCGTGAAGATACTCAAAATGGAAAGTAACAGTGGATTATAACCGTTTCTAAGAAGCATGTTACAAATTCAGGGCCTGGTTGGACACAGTCATGGGTGACATGGTCTAGGGTGAGGTGTCCCTCCCCATGGCAAGAGGGTTGGAACTGTATGATCTTAAGGTTCTTTCCAACCCAAACCATTCCATAATTCTATGATTCTTAATTCAACTTCAAGTTCTTGTGACTAGGATTACCTATTAAATTCTGCAGCAAGCTCACTTGCACTAAAATGCTTGGCTCAGTACAACCAGAACTATTCATCCCACAAGTTTAAGGAATGGTTTTGGGGAAACTATTTTTTATTAACTTTTATAAGCCAAAAATAGGATTACAGTCACAGTATGGGGGTTCAGATATAATTATCTTAAACCAAAATGTGCATCTATTCATCAGAAATGTTAAATGTTAGAGCTTGCCCTAAGGATTTTTTTCTGGAACCTACTAAGATGTGGATGCAGACTCTTCTCCTGATTTGTTTTGGTCCAGCTGTTTGTATAGAGTTTCAGTCTAAGATAAAAGAAAACTCATAGGAATACATGATCTCATGACATTTTCCCTGCTTAAGGTAGAAACCTAAAAGCAATTTATGATATTTCCCAGCTGTCAAAGTCATAAGGAAACCCTTACATTAACTAATTTATTATAATATAAACAAGTACCTCCAGGATCCACTGACTTGGCCAATACCAAATTTGCCTTTAAAGATCTTCTAAAACCCAAAAATCTGAGTTTATTTTTCCACAAATCTGTGTGCAAAGATTCTACAAAGTATATGCTGCACAGAAAACATTTCAAATTTCTTTCTAGAATGCATCTGTTTTAATTAGCCGAATGTGATAATGAAACTGTGTCAGTTTGCACATTTGTAGCATTTAAACCAAATATTTTAGTTCGCAAGGATGGGAACTGCTCTGTGGGATATTTCTGTGGCAGGTGGCTGCCTGCTTTCTTTCAACACACACCATGGATGCATTCATTAAAAAGAAGAAGAAGAAGAAAAAGCACTGAATGAATTCCAATTTGGCATGATGATGTGATGTGTGGCCCTGTGTGCAATGGAAACTCTCACCTATTGGCATTTGCAATTTTAGTATCATGCAATTAAATTGATTTTTTTTTGTCAAGTCAGTTTTAAACTATGTCTTTGAGGTAAAAGGCCAGTGCATTAATCCACTGTGGCATTTATTATTTAAATACTAATCAAGAGGTCAATTAATGCTTTTATTGCTTTTGTAAATGAGTGATGGAGTACTGCTCAGAGCTCCTGGGAGGGTCTCTTATTAAATAGGAATCTGATTTCATTCCTTCTTTTCAGATACCTCTAAATGTGTTTATTATGCAATTCTTACCTTCTGTGTAGCAAATGGAATGCTTCACTTCAACTCTAATCCCTATACTGCACATCCAAAAGCTCAAGCTTCTCAAGTATGGTAGGATTCTAGTTCTACTCTTGAAATCCATATCTATTTTACAGTAAAAGATTGTGATGAATATACAGCTGATATAATTGTAAGAATGAGATTCTCTTCATGTGCCAGACATGAAATATGAAGTTTCTGTTTGATTCATATCATCTAGAATACTGAACAGAAGGGAAATTAAAATGGTAAGGGATGATTAGCCACTCTGATAAATTTGATACATGTGTATGGAAAAAATAGATTTTGATGTACAGATTCCTGATTTTACAAAACACCTATATAACTCTATTCCTCCACACACATTAGGGATAACACGTGTTTAATGTATTTTCTCCTAAAGTCATACTCAGTTCTTTTATCCTATGGGAGTTAGATTTGAACAGGTACTTCATCACATAATTCATAACATACTTCTCTCCTCATGGCTGTTTCATCATAAACTGTAAAATTCTCCGGGCCCAAAAGTGTGCTAGATTTCTCAGCTAGGAGTAGAGATGCCAGATGTAGGCATAGGAAAGGACTTGTCCAAGATCATCATCCTAGCACAGTCTTCCTCACTGTCTCTTTAGCAGCTGTTACTTTTCAATTTCCTTTGGTCTCTTGTGCAATGTGGAAAAATCAGATAGACAAAGAGACATTGTCATATCTGTTTCTGTGAAGAATATATAGAACTCTTTTGAGAAGTGATACTCAATTTCTGCCTACTGCTGCATCTGGGAACAAGGTTGTTTAACCAGCTAAAATCTTATTTCATTACTGCCTCTAATGTCATACAAGTAAGGAAGAGCTAGTAACATGGCCTAGAGCTTCTTACATTTTTCAAATACATTCTTCAAGTTAGGTCTCTAGTATTACATGAACTAATTATGCAGTTGGAGTGGATTCTTTTACCTAAATGGCAAGCAAAATGTATTTCACTGTGACATTTTAGTGATCAAAACTGGTTTTTAAAATGCTGTAGAATACAGTTCTGAAGCCATCACTACAGTACTGATAAATAAACAAAAAGAGTAATACATAGACTGTCTTGTAAGATGAAGTTCAGGGAGAATTTGAAGTATTTTAGACCCTAAGAATATAAGCTTTATCCCAATAGAGAGAAGAGAGTAGGAGCCAAGCATGTCTATTAAAAAAGACTTGGAAAAAAGCATGAACACTGAATCACAGGGAGCATGTCTGAGCATCATGATTATGCTGAAGGATGACAAAATTTCCTTCACGTACTTTGTTTAAAACAAGCCCTTTTGCTTAAGTTGCAGACTGTCTGCCTCTTCTTTGACCTTGCTCATCAAGTTCTCAACTGTGATGTATGAAGTGTGAAGCAAGGTGCTGAAATGCAAATAGGACAAATGAGGATTGCTCATGTGTATGTGATGGAAGGATCTTCAAAGAGGATCTAAAGGCAAATCTAACATAGCAATCCAGCATTACTGCTACTCATCAGGACAGGCACACACTAAAGGTAATCAAGTAGGTTGTCTGATGCTTAGCAAAGGTAGTTAATTGACAATTCTCCACATCCATTTGAAGAAGGGTGCTCAATAATAGGATTTGCTGTCCTTGTATAAGGGATGCAGCTTCTTTGCTGTGCAACTGGCTTTTTTTTTTTTACATTGGACTTTTATCTGAAACTGAAGCTTTGAAGTCCAGGGTCCTGCTGTCAGAGCTTATTTCCTTTATTGGCTTTTGCTCCCTCTCAGACTAAGGCAATACAAAAATTGAAACTGACAATTCTTCATTACTAATACATTTTTCATCATTTTTGAACTTCATATTCAAAGGCTTCTTCTCACAGGAAAAGAAAATCACACGTTTAGTTTATATTACAGTAACACCCCAAAGTTTGCTTTGAGCCAACTGCAATATGATGCTTTTTAAAAAAACAATTTTGTCTCCACAGGCCTCAGAGTTTTATATTATTTCTAACAGTTCTATTTCTGAGTGTGCTGAGTGCTTAGCCAAGATGTGCTCTGACAAATGAGGTTCAGAATATGACTACTGCTAATTAGCAACTGTTAAAAAGTGAAAAGATACCTGGTACTGATGCTTGAATGCCAACAGAGAGGAGGGCTTCCTACATGATGAGAGGTTATTCACAGGTTTGCACTGGTTCCCAAAGCAAGTCTATTGTTGTTGGCACCCATGCTGTAGGGACAAAGATCTTACCGGCTGTGTTCAGGCACTAAGCCATTCTAACAGATGGTTTCTGCTGTGGGTAGAGCATGAGTGTTGTACGCAATATGTTAGGGCAATGTTGCCCACTTAGGACAAGTGTGTGCCTTGCCTTGATTTTTCACACTGCCATTACTGATTCAGTTCTGAAGCCAATGCATTTTAGAACTGCTCATACAGAGATTTTTAGTATTCCTGGACTTTACAGAGAGCTTTAGAGGCAAGAAAGGTAACAGTAATGACAATTCCATCCCTACCTTTCATCCTTCAGCTGGCAGAATCCAATGGTATTAGCCCAAACCTTTTCATTAGGCCTGCCCAGGTTTGTAAACATGTCAACAAGGGGAGGAAACTGTGATAGTCCCTGTACCTGAATTAAAAGCACATGTGGACAACTCAATACCTAGTGCTTTCAAGTGAGAGTTTTCTGCTGTACTCTGGCAAAGTAGGTTTATATACTGGGGGTATTTTGGGTATGTGTACCAGTAAGAAACAGAACTTTACTGAAATCACTTCTTAAGTAACTACAAACCAACTGTTTTATTATGAGGTTGCTTACTGATATTTTGTCCACTTATCTGCTTCGCATTTATCTGGGAAAATTATTTTCCTTGAAACAATGACAATTTTAGCTTTCTTTCAAATTATACAGAAACTGTGCAGTGTCATCGGTGATGAATAATACATGACTAGTACAGCACATGGCATAAGAACAAATGGTTTCCTGAACAGCCAGATCAATAAAGTCTGATTTCCTAAGGATTTGTTTCTTGCCTCCTCTCCCAGCAGTCACACTGCCACAATTTGGTGCTTGTTCTTCTCATGATCTCTACGTTGTCTGCACTGCAATGCACTCTCATCAGTTCTCCCATGGTTCTCCTTGTACACTGCAATGTTTCAGCTTTCTCCTGTGTTTTCTATTTGCTATTGTGGAGATGTTGGTTGGGGGGCAGTCCACTCATGCTTGTGGGCAGTCTACAGCTACGTATGTGTTTATTTGTCAAGTAGTCCAGACAGAAAGGAACTTGCCTTCTGGAGTAAAAATAGGATGCTCCTCCTCTGAAAAATTTACTTGACATTCAAATGCTAAAAGCAGGACTGTGATCACAGACCTTTTGTTCACAAGAAAAGCAGAACAATAATGACTGTTTTTGCGCTTAAATCTAAAATATTCAATTTAACGTATTACCCTACCTCTGAAGCAAGTACTGTGGCTCACTTTTTTCTTTGCTACTTATCATGTTAACATTTTATTGCCTTCAAAATGTCTGATTATTATGGTTTATGCTGTGTACAGAAGCACCCCGTGACCCTCTTCCCTTGCTTTTCAACAGAGATTTACTAGTAAAGGCTGAAGTGCATAACAATGTTAGGGAGGCCTCATGATTTAAAGTATATCATGCTTTGAGCATTTCTTCTGGTTTTATTACTTAACTGCGCTTTCTAAAATAACTGTCATTGATCCAAATATAACGTACCTCTAATAAATACTATCTTTTCATTTTTATGATATTTACTCCCATATGCAATATTTGCAACCGTCATTTAAAATAGGGGTTTCCTTCAGGAGTGTGAATATGAGAGGCTTTTTCCTATTCAGCTGAAATGATATAGATCATAAATTCAAGAAAAAAATGGAAAAAACTGTGATCAAACTGTGAAACACAACCTTCTTGTGAACCTTTGTAATTCATTGCTTGACGATCCAGCCTTTTTTAGCTAGAACCCAAGAGACTGTATTCTAGAGACAGACTGAAAAACTCCTTACTGTATACCTTGCTGTGGAACACGGTATTTTATAAAACTTCTGGTAGCTTGTTGAAGTCAATAAGGACAAAAGCTATTTTCTGATGTTTGTTTCACTTGAGAAACTTATACTTGGGTTGTATTGATTCATTCTGATGCATGGTAGCAATGTCATGAAACATTCTAGTCTCCGAGTACAAACAAAGGTTATTTGGGAAACTTCATATATTTGTCTTACCATTTTATGTGATTATCTATGAAAAGCAAATCACATGTTTTTAATATAAATAGACAGGCATTTTCCATCCAACAGTTACAATGCTGGAAGAAAATGTAAAACCATTCATTCTGACATATGAAGAAACAAGCTTTGTTTCATCATTGATTTCTGTTTATGTTTACTGTTCATCAATAGAAATGTATTTCTGCAATGCACTCATCTGTGAAATTCAACACGTTTTAATCCACAACTTCATCTGTTTAGTGTTTTGGACAAATAATGGGTGTATCTGTCTTGTAATAAAAAGGATGTGTGAAAATCATCTATTCTAAAACCTTACTCATTTTTAATAGAGGTTATTTACTTATGTATTTATAATTTGTCTGCCATATTTTTATTCTTTTCTTAACAAAATCCTGTATTTTAGGAATGAGAAACCTTATTTAATCTAAGACAAAAATGTTATAGTTTACTATACCAGTTAAACAGATTGCTGGGCATTCTTTCTTCTCTATTCTTAGGGGTTGTTAAAGGCATGGAGAACAGGTAGCTGTAGAGTAATTGAGATGTTCACAGCTTAAATCAGACAGTTAGTTTTATATTTGCCCATCTAAGCAGAATTCTTACTGATTTAAACTAGGCCTATTTCCACTAGTTTTCCTATGGAATACATTTGAAGAAGAGGGTTGGAGTTAAGCAGGGGTCAGATCCACAGCTAGATGGAATTCTAGCCATGGATCCATATAAATCTTTATAAGGCTTAATCCTTGCTTTGAGTAGTATTGAGTAAAGGACTGATAACCAAAAGCAATGCCCCATAAATTGCTGGCCACTGTGAACTGAATCACATCTTCATAAATAATTGTGAATTCATTTGTAACTCTATAGGTTAGAATGATCAATATGAATTGGACTATGACATTTAGTAACATACATGCAACATTTTAGTACGGAATAATTCAAGACAGCACTTGGCAAAGATCAACAAGCCTGATCTAACTAAATTTACCCACTCCAAATGGGGTCTTTAATGAGATTTGGATCCTGTGTAATTAACTTCTGCCAAAATTATGCTTCATCTACTGGCATTTCATACAAATCATAATGATTTCCCAAAGATATAAAACATTATAGCCCCATATTCAGCATTCTGTTTTTTCAACTACTTGGAAAAGTAAAGAAAGCCCTGAGAATTTTCTTGAGAAATCCTTGTATTCTTATTTTTAAGTAGCAGTTAATAACACAATCCCTTCAATACTCCACTCACTTGAATACAATACAAATCTCTAGAGAGATCATTTAAGAAAATGAATGATACAGAGCTACCGCATGAAATTCAGAATACGCTGAATGGGCTTTCTGAAAGAGCTTTTTGATATATATCAGGTATTGCAGTAAAATCTCTTTAGTGAATTAGAATTTTCCATCATATCACACTGAGAGCCATACAATATGGAACAAAAAAGCATTATGCTTGATTTGGTAGTTAAGAGGAATTTCTATCTATAAATCTGAAATTGACTGAATACGACACATATACCAGGTACCTTTGGGGAACATAAAGCTGTGAAATGTTGTTATAGTAGCATACTTAATTTCTACTGTTTTAGTAATATATTCCCAGGCTTTTGTTAGATGATAACTCTTTAAAGGAAATGTAATTGTTTCAAAGCCTTTCTGATTCTGAGCCTGTACATGAAATGACACACTGCAAACAAGAGCAATTTCAGAATTACATAGTATTTAACTCTTTAATTTCTCTGTCATGACTTTCTTATGCCAGAGGAGCTTGAAATAAGGTGCAATTCAAACTGGCACTTGAGTTGAACACAGGTACTTTAAATTGGAAAGAACGCATATAGGAAATCGTTCTCAGATTGTGTAAGTATTGAATGCATGCTGGCCTAATGTTTTTCATTCTTAAGCTTTGCTGAAAGACCTTTCAGTGCAAAAGCACTGAAGGATTAGCTTCAGTGGGACTATTTTAAAGAATGTTTATACAGTAGGTTGTTTATGGTATTAAAAATGAAGGCAAATAAAGACTTAATATGTTGATATTTATTTACTAAATGTTATTAATTTAATATATTTAATGTTGCTCCATGTATATTTTATACTTTGATAAATTGTGTTTAGTCTTTCTCATAATGAACTTGATAAAGAAATGCATAAACTGTTATTATCTCAACAGCATAGATAATATACCTTAGTCTTTACTGAGATTCTTCTCCAAATGCTTTTTATGAAGGGATTCATTGTTTTGGAAAAGAATACTAAATATATTTCTTTTAGTAGCTAATATTAATTTTATAGATTAATACATTCCATTTTAAATAAAAAGTATCAGTTATGGAGAACGTTTTTCATTAATGTCCCAGGAAGGTAGAGTTTGTTATGCTAATGGCAGCATATTTTAGTTAAATCTATTAATCTAATACACTCGCCAGAATAAAAAAGAAAATTTATAAAGAAAATAAAATAGAGGAAAGGGTCTATCACTGAATGCATGATAAAAGCACCAGAGTAAGATTTAATTTCCCAAAAATGGTAATTGTTTCTACTTCTCTGAAAAACTATTTAAATTAGGTCTCATTAGCCTCCGAGGTTGGTGCTCAAGGTGCGCTGCTAAGTTTACTAACCTTTTGATTAAATCCCCAGAGGTGTCTGACCTAGTTCTTCTGTGCTGACCATCTAAAACATATTCTGATGCATTCTGTTGTTAAAGATAGTCCCAGAGCCAGCATAATTAGTGAGCCTTAAGCTATTTAGAGCTTGAAAAGGCAAGAAACCATTCATATGGAAAAACATGCCTGGTGTCTCTTCAAAAGGAATCAACAATCACCAGTGCAAGCCTAGGAACCTTTAATATACCTTATAAGACTACTTTCTTATTTAACTCTCTTTGCTTAAAAATACTGAAGTTTATCCATAAAAGAAATTGTGAAGACAAGAATGGGCGCAGGTCTGGATGTTAATAATGATCCGAAGAAGGACATTAGAGGTTGTAACTGTCTATACTTTTACAAAAACATTGTTATTTAAGTCTGTCAGGAATAGAAAATGCTTGCATAGTATTAAAATATCTGAGGCTTGGTAGGTTTTCCTGCAAAAAAGTAGTAATCTCTGACTAAAAAAGAAGAAAGTTCTTCTGGGTTTTAAGCAGTGTGCATTGAACATTACAAATTGTGCAGGTTACAATGTGGCTTGTCCATCAGACTGGTTTATATGGTTTGGGTGGGAAGGGACCTTAACGATCAGTTAGTTCTGGCCCCCTGCCACAGACAGGGACACCTTCCACTGGAGCAGGTTGCTCCAAGCCCCATCCAATCTGGCCTTGAAAGCTGCCGGGGATGGGGCAGCCACAGCTTCTCTGGGCACCCAGTTCATTATAGGGCACTGTGTTCTTCACACTGACCTAAGAGCCCAGGAAGCTGAGTAGCGACTCGGCAGCAGTTAGTGTCTGGAAGTTCTCAGTTCAGCTGAGACCAGCTACTCCCTTTATCTGCTGCAGTATATTTTCTGCATGTCACTTTTCTCTCTGTTGTGTCTGCGTACAAGAGAACTGCTTCTGAATATGGGTTTGATGCATGCTGACAGAAGAGGAAAGAATGAGATAAGGGCTGGTGGGGACATTGGAGGAAGGCCAATAGTTGGTGCCACACAGACCAAAAGCAGGAAAAGCAAGAGGGTAATTGAAGTGTGCCAGCCTTCCCCATTGGACAAAGACCCTTGATAGAGAGTAAGAGTACAGGCCCAGGACTTACACACTTATAATACAGAATTTCTTAGCTTAGACACATTAGCAGCTGCTTGAGAAGGAAACAACCCCAATGCTTTATCAACTCATCATTTCTCCCCACCTCTTCTGCTCTATGTACCTGGGGACATGTGAGAAGACCTTTTCTATGACCAGAGTAGTAAACACAGTAAGGGGGCACAGCAGAATATGGAAATTGATTATGTCCCTTTATGCCTCAGGATGAAAGTTTAGGATAAGCCTACTGGTTAAGAGTTTCTTTAACATAGAAAGCTGCAGCGTTATTTTTAAAGAAACACAGACCAGTGTTTGTAAAGCAGAAGACTGCATAAAATACATGTCATTTCATGGCTCTCTGTAGCTTATAACCAACCCTCTTTTGGACTTCTACTTGTATACAGAAAAGTACAGAACACATCCAGCCTGTTCCAGCCATTCTCATTTTCATCCCCAGACCCATGTTTCTTTTATCCACACTGTTTCTTCCCTGCCTGTTTGCAGTGGCACTAAGAAGCCAAGCTTACTGACTTAACAGGAAATACAGACTAAATAATTTATAAGGAGCTTTGTTGCAGTGAAAAGGCAAGCCGATCACTTTAGGCTCTCATAACTCTTCAATGTTGTTCCATTACAGTAGAAGAGATGAGCAGCCAGTGGGTATTTACAGTGCTTCAACCACTGACTTCTATGTAAGTTACCTAAAAATATTCCACTTCTATGGAATATTGCCCTTAATTCCAAACTACAGGTTATTTCACAAGAGAGGGTCATTATAACCCAAGTCTCAGCCAATGCATTCCGTGTGCGTATGCTGGAATCAGATGGCTTCAGAAGAATCCAGAATAAATTTTTATTCCATTGATCTCCTCTAGTAAAAGGATAAAAAAACCCACTGATTCTGGCACACAGAACAGCAAATTCAGAAGAGGCTTTTATCTATTCATTTTAAAAACTTGTAAGAGAAAGACTTCAAGTCTCACTTTAACCATACTGCTGAATTATAGATTTAAAATCTACTTCTTTCTATTATTTGAGGGCTCTAACATAGTCCTGAAAGTGTGTTCTTTACTCCTACTGGAAAAAAACCAAAACAAAACAAGAAAGAAACACAAACAAATAAACAAGAAACTCACATATTAAGAAATGCTCCAAAACTATCAGGATGGGAATCTGTACTGTCTTGGTAGAAAAAAGAAGGAAACTATACTTCAAAAGCTGCTAGAGGAATTAGGATTCTATGTTGTTCTGCTTGGCCTCATAACCTTAACCCAGCTTTAAGTAATGTTTTGAAATCTTCCCATGCATAGTATTCATTGGCTCCATTGCTTGCTGAAGTAAATGGACTGTAGTTGGATGGGCATTGGATAAGTCTTACCATGAACAGATGTGTTATGTCTAGAGGGAAATAAATATAAGCAGCAAAAGATTGCAGTGAATCATAAATTCTCATGATATTCAGTTCAAGCTGTGTCCTGACAGATGTACACCACTTTCTAAACCTGCAGTAACCTGCAAGTGCCAGCGAAGACTCTATCACAAGGACACAGTTTTAGGAATGCTAATGCAGCCATTGCGATGAAGTTGCTAAGCCACTGTGCATCGTATCTGAAAAATCATGGCAGCCAGGTGAAGTTCCAGATGACTGGAAAAAGGGAAATATAGCTCCCATTTTCAAGAAGGGGAAAATGGATGAGCGGAGCAACTACAGACCAGTCAGCCTCACCTCTGTGCCTGGCAAAATCTTGGAGCGAATTGTCCTGGAAGGCATGCTGAAGCACATGAAAAACAACAAGGTGGTTGGTGACAGCCAGCATGGCTTTTCTATGGGGAAATCCTGCCTGACCAATCTGGTGGCCTTCTATGATGGGGCTACAGAACTGAGGGACAGGGGTAGAGCAGTTGATG
>JASSUY010045790.1:0-10792 GCA_032466535.1 Forpus xanthops
TAAAATCTAGCACTGCCATTACAGATTTTGTTCTCATCTCTGGTCAGCTAAAGGAGAAATTAGATATTATGCAACCAGCTTTGCATTAACAAAAGAAAAACGGCAGATGAAGTGACATATCGAGGTTATCACATTTTGCTTGCATGACCACTCCTCAACAAGCACTATCACTATTCAGAAGCAGCATCACAATTTGATCCAAAGGAAAATTACCAGAAAGAAATTATAAACAATTCAGAAGCAGAAAGGAATTTAAATACCTTTGTGGTAATAAAACGGCTATTTTATGCAGCCTTATGAATTCTAAATTAAAAATACTGCTTGCCTAAGAATTTTTACTGTTTATTTTCCAATAAATTGCGTGATCGCTGCATTGTTTCCATTACTCCCTGCTAGCAGCCAGAAAACAGCATGCCTTGAGAATGTGCCAGTATTATGACAGCAAAAATGTGCTTTGATATCAAACAAAACAATCATGCATGGCTTTTTTCTGATACAAGAGACCTTTCAAGCTAACGAATGTATAGTATTCTCCTTCATAATTTTTAAATTATTAAGACTACAAAGTAATAACCAGAGTTTTTATTAAAACACATACTTGATGCAAATTAATTATTATAAAACACTATTTATGCTTATTATTGCTATTATTATGGCAACAAATTTATGCAAAGAAAAACTTCACAGAACTAAGATGAAACAGTCAAACCAACAAAATGGAAAAAGCTATCATGTAACAGTTCCTCTGCATTCCAGACCCACAGAAAATTTATTGATGTTCACACACTGACAAAGTCCTGTTGAGGCACTCAATCACAGAATCATAGAATAGTTCGAGTTGGAAAGGACCTTAAGATCATCTAGTTCCTACCCACTTGCCAGGGCAGGCACACCTAACACTAAACCATGTCACCCAAGGCTATGTCCAACCCGGCCTTGAACACGGCCAGCGACGGAGCATTCACAACTTTCCTGAGCAACACATTCCAGGGCCTCACCACCCTCACGGTAAAGAATTTATTCCTCATATCCAATCTAAACTTCCCCTGTTTAAGTTTGAACTCATTACCCATTGTCCTCTCAGTGCAGTCCCTGATAAAGAGACCCTCCCGAGTATACCTACAGGCCCCCTTCAGATATTGGAAGGCTGCTATGAGGTCTCCAAACAGCCTTCTCTTCTCCAGGCTCAATAGCCCCAACTTTATTCTATCTTCATACGGGAGGTGCTCCAGTCCCTTGATCATCCTCGTGGCCGTCCTCTGCACTTGTTCCAACAGTTCCATGTCCTTTTTATGTCAGGACACCAGGACTGCAACACAATACTCCAAGTGAGGTCTTCACAAGAGCAGAGTAGAGGAGTAGGATCACCTCCTTTGACCTGCTGGTCATGCTCCTTGTGATGCTACCCAGGATACGGTTGCCTTTCTGGGCTGCGAGCGCACGCTGCCAGCTCAGGTTCATTTTTCAATCAACCAACACTCTATATCCTTAAACACAGAGGAACATCCCCTGAACACATATTGGTACATATTGCTACTGGCTGAATTTTACAGACAAATAAAAGTTGGAAGAAAAAAACCTTCATAATATAACTACAACTTGCATGTTATTCAAATGATTCTGGATGTCCTTCTTTACTTCAAAATATAAACAGAAGCTGAATCTAGAAGTAAATGGTTTTAAATTAATTCACCCAGATCCTATTCTGTTAGTTTAACATCATTATTATATGTTGTAGTAACTGGTCTTTTGAGTAACTTAATCAAATTTGGCTTATAGTCATTCACATTATGGCACTGATAAAAGCAAACTGGTCTCTCCATGAATATCACAGATTTTCCCTTGGAGAGAGAAACTGCCTGCCATCAATTTTTAATTGATTCACTTTATACAGGTGGAAGTGCCTCATCTACAGGGAAAAGGAACTCAGCCACACATTCATAGAGTGTCTGCAGTGACATGACCAGCAGCCCAGCAGAGGCTAGCCACAGAAGCCCAAGGAAGTTTTGAAGTACAGTAGGGAATTAGATCAAGCCAGACTTGACGCTGCTTTTTGTATTTTCC
Organism: Forpus xanthops; assembly: GCA_032466535.1. Taxonomy (NCBI): domain Eukaryota; kingdom Metazoa; phylum Chordata; class Aves; order Psittaciformes; family Psittacidae; genus Forpus; species Forpus xanthops. The sequence continues at coordinate 2,065 of JASSUY010045790.1, forward strand.
AGAAAGTTAATCTTGAGACCCAACTACCTGACGCTGTCCTTTTACATTGGCTGACAATGGCAGTCAGGGTGCCACTCTGTACATAGTGAATGTTCACTGTAAAAGCTGCCGCTTTCAAAGTTTCTTCCACAAAAACTCATGAATTCACGTTCAACACAGAAAATAGCACCAAATCTATGTGCACGGGACATAAATGCATATACACAAGGAGACATAAGGCCTTTTAAAAAATGGAAGAGTGATTCAGCAGTAAAAGAAGGAGAAAATATCTTTCCCTACATCAGTATTAAAAAAGAGTATCTCCCAGGGTAATATTTTTATTTCCAAAGATAATTTTATAAAAGATAATAATACACCAGCATTAAATACTAATTATTCCTATACAAACATGCAATTTGGCAATTTCTGATCAGTAGCTACTTACAACTACATAAGGGAGTACAATGTTACATCTATAAGTTGCTGGCAACCATTTCCAAGTCCCCACAAACCACCTAGCTAGAATACAAAGGCTACAAAAATGGTAATAAGTGACCACATAAAACACGTATTTTGCCAAGACACCTTTCATAAATAATATGCATGCTCTCTCTGTGCAAACCTTGAACTATATGTTGATCTCCACTCAAAGAGTGAAAAGCACAGAACTAGGAGCTTTAACCACAGCTGTCAGAAACACCACTTCTGCTCACAAAGAATACATAATCTCTGCCCAGCTGGACAGTTGGGGAATTCATAGAATAGTAAGGGTTGGAAAGGACCTTAAGATAATCTAAAATCAGTTCAAGAGCTAGCAGAAGACAAGACAGAAGACTATTTTCCTGAGTTAGGTTCAGATCTCAGTACAGATTATAAGTGCACTCAGAAATATACAGCAGCATGATTATAATAAAATTTCATTTCTATTATCCCAACTGGGGGAATCTTTTCACAGAAGTTATTCCATGTCCTTCCTCATGTCGATAAAATTACTGTCTTGCAAAAGTGAAAATTTTAACATTTCATTAGAAATGTTGTAACAGATGGTATAAATAAAATACTATTTTATAAGGTACAGTTATTTATTCTGTGTCATGGTTTAAGGTGACATTCTGAGAGATGCTCAAAGCAAGAATTTGGTAACCCATTCCCTTCAGAATATCAACAGGTACTAACAAATACAGTTTGCTTTTATTTCCTTTAACTTCCCACACACACACAGTAAAAAAGAAAGGAAAAAAAAAAAAAAGAGAAAAAAGCAAATTCAGACTTCCTGTGGATTATGTAAGGCAAAATAATGGCCACTTTGAGTTTACTGTGAACCAGCTTCACATGAAAACACATAACCTATGCAATAAGTGAGCTAACAACAGAAGCTTGGTGAAAGGTATTACAGATTGTAAGAGTAAGGCGTTGATGACACAGGGCTGTACCAGAAAAGCTGGAAGAACAATATTAATACATATTCCTTGACATCATTTTGAGGGATCAATTTTGCTATATATTTATTAATGACAAGAGCATAAGTAGTATTAATAATACAAAAAAAAAAAAAAAAAAATCACAGTTTGGGATCCCTCAAAAATTTCTGATATTGGAAATCGCCATTCATATGAGGAACATAACACCAACAGGAAGACATGGATTACCTTTAGGACCACAAGATAAAATTGGGGTAAAATTTAATAAGTGAAATGCAAAGATGTGAACTGATTATTAGGTTTCTGACAAGAATTGAGAGCTCAGCAGCTGAAAATTACAGTGGATGAAACTGTGGGGACAAGGCTGATCACAGAGTAATTATGAGCTACCAATATGATGTCCCTGTGGAAATGGAATGAAATTTTAAAATTATCAGGGAAGATATTTCTAGCAAACACATCAGTATTAATTCAATAACAAGAAGCTCTATTAAAATCCTACTATTCTTGATTCTGATCATCTATGCCTAGAAAAGAAATTTAAACTGCAAGACAGAAAGGCTTCTACCATGGTCAGGAAAATTCCGAGAAAAAACTGAAAACATTTGCTTTGTTTAGTTAAACAAAAAAAAGACCAAGGGGAGATCACTGTAGGTGTCACAACCAAGATACCAATGAAAAAGAAATAATATTAATGCAAAAGAAAAATCCTGGAACAAGCACAAATCCATACAAATCTGTCATTAATGTTTGGGGGTTTTTACACTACAAGAAGCTGAAGGTCTGCAAGAGCAGGAAATCAAACTAAAAGTGCAAAAGTGTGTCTTTCATTCCTATATCTCTACTAGAGAATCATGAAAACACAATTGAAGAAAAAAAGCAGAAACTTAAGGTACAGCAGAATTGGTACCAAGAGCAAGACATAAGGAAAATCAACTCGGTAACAGTTGGTTTCTCCTCTACTGGAGACATTGAGCTTTTGTCTCAACATGCAGAATGGTAGTAATAATATAAACAGCTCAGCAGCTTCTTTTAAGCAAAATAGTTCATCAGTTCTTAAATTTCACCTGATTGCTCACATCAAGACAGATTAAAAAGTATCTTTGTACTTGAGCAGAATAAGCTCAAAAGTAATTAATGATAGCCCATTCCCCTTTAATCCTAATGACAGGACTGTTTCTATTACCTCTCTGTAGTCTACCTATGTATCACTTATTTAATTATCCCATGAAATTATTGAAGTGTTTGTGTTTTGTTTTTTTTTTTTTTTATAAAGTGTAAATACCCCTCTCTAGGCAAATAGGAAAACCATTTAGAAAATATAAGCTTAGATTTATTAACTCATTAAAAACTTATGGTTTATGTACATATTTACTATGTTCTCACAAATGAGGTACTGTTCCAACACTGTTCTTTTGTGTTTATTTTAACAGGCATTACATAAGTCTAATCAGGTCATCTGTGGATAATCACAACTGTGGTTAAAGGAAACTCAAAACCTTTATAAAACAAAATAAGGAACAAGCAAAGGCAGACCTGAACCATGGCTGCATAGTCAAAACATGATATGAACTGCTTGCTTCCAATTCTTCAGTATCAAAACCTGCTCTTCCAAATATCCCACTGTCAATAGTGTTGCATCCTAGCATTAGAACTCAAGTTGTATCACAGGCCAAACCCTGATGGTCCACATCACTGCATTATATGTTGCTGACAAGTTAGAATAAATGTATAATAAGCAGTTTTAAAGGAATTAAAAGAAAGAACTATTTCTAGCCAGTATTTTACCTTCAAAATCAACTCCAAAATGCCTGGCATACCATTTCCCAGAAATAGGAGAAGGCAGCCATCTTTTTTTCAGACTTCTGAGAGACAATTCTATATTTAGAGTGCATATAAATGGCTGCTTACAGAATCATAGAACAGTCTGGGTTGGAAGGGACCTTCAGGTCATCTAGTCCAACCCTCCTGCAATGAGCAGGGACCTCTTCAACTAGATCAGGCTGCCCAGAAACACATCCAGCCTGGCCCTGACTGCCTCCAGAGATGGTGCATCCACCTCTTCTCTGGGCAACTTGTGACAGTGTTTTACCACCCTTACTGTAAAAAACTTCTTACTCACATCCAGCATGAACCTCATCTCTTTTAGTTTAAAACCATTACTTCTCGTCTTACTGTAACAGGACGTGCTAAAAAGTCTCTCCCTTTTTAAGAATTGAAATGCCACAGCAAGGTGTCCCTGGAGTCTCCTCAAAGCTAAACAGCTCCACCTCTCTTGGAACTTCCTTCTAAGAAAGATGTTCCAGCTTTCAGATCATTTCTGCTGCCCTCCTCTGGACCCTCTCCAACAGGTCCATGTCTTTCTTTCCTTTTCTTGAGGACCCCAGAGCTGGATGCAGTACTCTAGATGGGGGTCTCACCAGAGCCGAGGGGCAGAATCATCTCCCTTGACCTTACATTTGTTCTTGGAAAAATACAGAATATAGAGTACAACTTATTATAAAGTTCACAGTCATGGATTTATTTTCTTAGCAAAACTATATTTACATAAATCATGTATTCTAAAAAATTATATGTAAAATCAATTGAAATTATAAATTTTATATGTGTCCTGAAGGTAAACAGTTCCTATTTTAAACGACCATGCCTTCATTTTCTGACTTTAAAGACGGCAAAGCTTTCCACCTTTTAAGCATCTAAGCAGTACTGTAACACATGCCAGTCTTGGAAACCCCTTCTCTTTTTATTATTTAAGGACATGGCTGACTAAGGGTCTAACTTGCAACCAACTAGGGATGCTAGAATTGATTACAGGAAAACATTTTCACTTTCCATCCTGAAGACGGAATTTGGATGTGTTTGCACAGCACAACAGAAATTTATTTTCCTGATCAAGAAATAAAAATTTAACAAAAAAATGCTGGAACCCTAAATTTAGCAAAGCAAGTGTTTCCAGTATTTTTACAGACACAACAGCAGCACAGGCTATGCTGCTGTGGGTATCTCTCAAATATTACACAATAATGAAATTGCAGCCTAGTTATATTGCACACCTCACAACTTGCTCTCTTTTGATCCTTTTCATCTCTCTCTTGTCCCTGAAGAGGAACAAAAAACCTCTTTTTCTTAAGAAAATTTTGTCAGTTCACTAATCCTAGCTTCTCATCCGCTTCAGAATAGATCTGACTTTTCTAAATATTTTGCATTAAAAAATTCTCTTTCAAAGAAGAGAAATGTTAAAATTTGACATATAATTACCATTATCCTCTCTGCTAGCAGAAAATTATGGCAAAATGCCAACTTGCTTGTCTGCTACAGATAAGACATTTCCAAGCTTCCATCCTTCCCTTTAGAGAAAACAGAAGGGGAAGACCAGCCAGGAGAAAGCCTCCCCTGTCAGCTGATCCTGTAAGAAATAAAATTAATATTCTCCTAGCAGAAATTATTTTCCTCTGAGCCTGAGGTAAATGATATGCCTTACCATATGTTATGATGGTCCTTTCAAGAATGACAAATTTGATGAATTTTTCCTGGATGGTCTTTCTCTCATCCAATCTCTTCTCATCACCTACAGTTTCTGCTGCAGGCAAACTCTCAAGAGGCATAAATCAGCATAGCACAACAAAACTGTGTAACTTTCTATCCAGTGAGGATTTAGCCACTTGTATTTCAGACTTAGCACCAAAAAAATGTCTGTGCATTCTTCAATATTCTTTTCAATCTGTGTAGAGCTTTAGAGAATTACCCTGACACACTGCTGAGCTTTGACATTGATACGCCCATTGTGAACAGAGAACTCAGTCATTTTCCTTAAAGGAAGAACTCTGAGAAGATTATGTCAAATTATATCATATTCAGAACTAGCTCTAAATCAGACAAAACTCTGCTGTAGTTCAAACAATGGGGAAAAAGACAAAAGAGTTTCAGTCAAGTACCTCTACTGTATATAAAAATATAAGCATACTATACTTTTAATACAAACCCAGCTGTGTCCTCCACCTAATTTATCTATACTTCTAAGTAATCAGAATGTCTGAATACCTTTATGAACCCCAGATACCGGCTTATTTGCACATCATTTGTGCACCAACCTTTGAAAGTTTTATCCATAAAATATAGATAGGCAACACAGATATAAATACAGATATTTTAAAAATCCATCTATGCATACACTCCTTTGCTATAAAATATATTGATTCTAAATGTGAATGATAATAAATAAAGATTAATTCTAGCTAATATTATTTGGTCAAAGCACACACAAAAATAAATTTGCTGCATACATCACTTACTCCAAAATTTTCCAGGCTGTTTTAAATGCTCATTACAATCATGCAAAACAAGTGGGTTCATACGCTTAAGTATCAGAGCATAAACCTAACATTGGTCCTATGCAAAATGCCTTTTGGAGTCTTAGAAGACTGTAATATGGGATGAGAGTTTCCAAGGTTGTGAAGGAAAGCCACTGCTTTAAAGGAAAGTTGTGGGAAAAGAGCTGTTACACCAATATATTTTAGGATTAGGTTAGTTAGTAGTCTTGACAAAAACTATATGACAGGAAGAAAGCAAGACAGTAAAGAGTGCTTTATAAATGCAATTTATCACATAAATATGTAACATATGAGACAGATTATTACCTAATTTTATGACCCCTACAGCTAAAAAAATAAATAAAATGATCAAGCACTCCATTCCAAAATCAATTCTGAAATGTGAGCACTGAAGAAAACATTTGTTTTCTTGCAAGCTTAAAATGGTGCACACAGACAGCAAGCAAACTAAGATTAACTGCACCAGCTCTGCCTTGCTATCTCCTCTCTAAGAAGGGATACAGAAAAGCTACTGAAGCAGCACACCTCACTAAAAGCTGAACATCTTTTTTATGACTTTGCAAGGGCAGGACATCCACAGTCTAAACAGGCACTGGGTTAGAGACAGCCCCCCTCTGGTTGACATAGGAAGATACAGAAAGGGGTGAAAAAAGAAAAGTCACCCCAGACAAGGAGCAGGCCATAAAGCTCAGGTTGGGATGCTATAGATTAAATTATAAAATTAGAGATACAAACCACATAAACTAGACAAAATCATACACATTTATGTACAAAAATGGGGAAGAAGGTATCTTCTCCTAGAACAATTCAAAATGCTTTAAAAATCTAATTGCCCATGTATTCATTTTATATTTAAAACACAATTTTATACCCAGTAACACAAGGACATAGATCAAAATGGTTAGATCTCAAAAAAAAAAAAAAACCAAGAAAAAAAGAAAGCCAATGATTGCTTCAAAGATAAAAACTGGGATGAAATACCCAGTGGAACATGCAGAGTCTCCCACAGGAGCTTCAAAAGTCAGACACCGCCAGCTTTTATATTTAAACTGCCTTTCAGCCAAGTACTTCAGTGCAAAGCACTTGTGAAAGAGTAAAAGTGTAAAGGACAAAGAGAGATAAAAGAACACCGAAATGAAGAAAATGTAATACTCGGACGCATTCCAGCAAAGGGGACTTCACTACTTTTGAAGCGAGTTTGGTGACTGCCTATATGTTTGCCTTACTGTGATAAGAAATGGGTAGAAGAAAAATTTGAATAAGAATAAGAATGTCGACAATACTTGTGAATACTAGTTCTATTAAACACTGTTTCCCACTGTAAGTAAAGATAATATTGCAAACGCCAGAGTGAAATTATAATACCTGAAGTGCAACAGCAGATCTTTTGGAATAGCCCCATTGCAAATCCTCTTAAATAAAAATATTAACTATGGTGCTATGTAGCCATTAACTTTGAGTTGGTGGAGGTTTTTTTGGTTTGTTTAGTTGTTTTTTTTTTTTTTTTGCCAAAGGTGCAAAGACTTTTATTTCCATGATTCTTCATAGCCATTCTCTCTTAGATGTACATATATACACACACCGTATATATACACTAGGACAGTGAATCATTTCTCATGCTATACTGCTTTCTGAACTTGGACTGCCTGACAGTAGCTACTGTTTTGACAGTCTAAAACTTAAATGATCAGATCTATCATGGCTAAATATACCCAGGATAATAAAACTCTCCTTTGTCCTAAAAATATATTCAGCAGCAGCCAACTTCACCTTTTCTTTTTCCTCTCCTGCAGAAAGGGAGAAAACCAGTGATGGAAACCACCTCCCCAGAGAGTGACAGCAGACAGACACAAGAGTCCTGAATTAGACAATTTCTTTCCTACTCTCATCTTCCTCCAGTGACCATCAGTGGAACCACCATACATCCACCACCAGCACAGCCCTGTTTCAGGCCTTGTAACAGCTCTCTAAAAGACTTAATGTCTTCTAAGCTGGTGGTAAAAAAAAACAGGTGAGTTTGGAAGGCGGAGAAAGATGTCAGTCAGTTCTGCAAGCAAGCAGTCATTACGTAATCTCCACTGCCCAAAACCTTTTTAAAACTTCCCCTTAGGTTACAGCTGTGAGCCAATTTCCATGTAAATTTCAGAGAAAAGGGTAACTATAAAGCAAAGACATTCTCACTTCAAGACAACTGTCCAGCACCCTCATTGAACTCCTCAGAGGGTACATGGCTTCAGCCTGTGCTACCTCCAATGTTTTGAAAGACTTTACACCAGGTGTACTTAGGCCAGAATCTGATCACCGAGTTCTCAGACCAGACTCAGGAACTACATGAAGGCTCATAGCAACACCATGCTTGTATTGATAAGATTTGACATCAATCCATCAGAGAAATATTCAGTGACAGGATTTCCACCCTCACTCTCATTCTCCACATCCTTTTTAAAATCCGTGTCACTGAGGCATAAACACTCTCATTATTCAGAAAAATGTTTCAAAGTTTGATACAAAAATGTTATGCTATTTTCTCTTAGAAGAAATATAGATAGCCAACACTGTGAAATTCACAGTAATACATGGTTAAAAACTGACTTTGAACTATGTCACCTGGAGAACAGTCTCAAACAGAAGCAGCACTAGCTTCACTATATGGGACTTGCAAAACTCAGCTGGATAAAATGCTGCCAATCACCTGCACAAAACAGCCTTTTATTATCAATACACTAAAAAATTGTACTTAGTGTCTCACTTCATGACTTGTTTAGCCATATCATGCCATATACTGAAATCTCAAATACCAGGAAACTTACAATACCTTACATGACAAACACTAACTGAGATAACTCTTAAAATTGTTTTAGTTCTTGGATTGGCTAAAGGGATGAAGTCTTTTAAGTAAAAATAACAAATACATTTTTAGGAAGCTGTCATGGGTTCAGCAGCAGCAGTCATTTTTCTTTAAGCAGTAGCTGGTGTAGTATTGTGTTATGGATTTTT
>JASSUY010045791.1:0-13731 GCA_032466535.1 Forpus xanthops
TAGTGATTTGTGTTATACCTTAGTTACTAAACTGTTCTTATCTCAACCTATGGGAGTTGCATTCTTTTGATTCTCCTCCCCATTACTCCGGGACTGGGGAAGAAAGAGAGGGGAGTGAGTGAGAGAGCAAAACTATGTGGCATGAGGGCCTTAAACCATGACACCGGGGTTTAGAAAGAGTGGCATTACAATGAATTCATAGTGCTGACTAATTGAAAATCAATGACCATCTAAATAAAAGACTTCCCTCTCTGACTAAGTCAGTTCAGTTGGCCAAGTGATTTTTTGAAGAAGGCAGAGATAAAGGATAACAATAGCTTTCCCTGAGGTCTTTCTGGCTTTTCTGGTTGGTATTATACAGCCTTAACCTGTCTGACCATTGCTTGCTATGCTGTTGCTTCTCCACAGGATTGCTCTGAACACAGTGGTGAAACATGATTTTTTATCTTTTTCTGGAAAGCATCACTCAGCAGGACAAAAAAAGTTTCTTTGTACAGACATTCTGGGATTTAACATTGCAGTCAGTTATTTTTGAAATAGTGTAAAAAACAACAACAAAAATCTTTAAGCACAGCTTCGTATCTTTTTAATGACACTTTGCTTTATTATGGTATTCAAACTGTGGCCATTCTGATGAGTCCTTATTATCCCCTATTATCATGCTGTCAGAGCACACTACCAGGAGCATAATAACCTTTCAGGTGCCATCCAAAATCTCAGTACTCCCTATCTTTATATTGCTTTAGTTACATGATTCAATTTTTAGTATTGCACTTCAAACTCTACAGCGCCCAAGTTTCATTTGATTTAAAGGGAGGTAGAAATGGAAACACAGGGGAAAAATACAAGTATCTCACTTCTTACTTTAAGTTGGTCTAGCCTTTTGTTTCCTAAAGATAAGATCTCAATGCAAGGCAAAGTGAGTCAGGATTCCCTATTTACAAAGCTAGATTCCGGAGCCGGGCTTTGTTTTTGAGAAATTATTGTTTGCTTTTTTTTTTTTCATTTTGGAACTTTTGGACTTATTTCCATGACAGCTTTGTTTGTTTGTTTTTTTTTTTGTTGGTTTTTTTTTTTTTTTTTTTCTGAAATCTACCAGTTCTCTTTAGAGTCTTTTCATAAGAACTTTATAATCTAGGTCGATACAACAGAAGAGTGAATCTGATCCTGCCCTTTGATTAGTCCATCTAAAGGTTGTGGAAGACCAATGCTTTTTAAATATGTGTTCAAACTGATCTGGAACAAGGGTTGGATCTCACATTGTATTATTCTTTAAGTTAGCACTCTGCTCAAGAAGTATAGTGAAATGACAAGCTGCTACTTCTCTCAGTTTTCATGATTTTCTGAAAGATACAGGGTTTCCTTTTCCCAGGGAAAAAAAAAAAAGGTGATTTTAAGTTTCTTAATTTGAAGTCTTTGCAAGAAAAGAAGCATTTTTTTTTTTTTTTTACTTCTGCACTGTCCTTCTGCCTCAGAAAGCCTGTCTGAAGAAAGAGGACAACTGTTCCCAGCACAGACCTTATTTTGATGTAAGCACTAAACTTGCAAAAGTATGCTCTCAAAACTCTCTGAAGCATCAAAACTTGTTCTGACTCTTTAGGTCCCCCATGCACCACAGTGTGGGAAATACACTAGCAAGCTTTGGAAGGATAGTTGTGGAAAAGAGCAAAATAATGTTTCAAAGATGTTCAAAACTAAGTCAGATTCACAAACTGCCCACAGGGAACATAAAGTGGGGTTAACTCCTTAGTTTTGTGGCTGGCAGGCAGAGAGATGTATATAAACTTAATTCTTTTCATCATGTTGTGGTCAGTATTTCAGTTCTGGAGGTATGATAATAACATTTTATTACTGAAATCTCAACTACATTTTTAGCATAGAAGATAAAAGCTGGGCTTTCAGTTTATTTCCAGCTGCTGCTTCCTATTCTGCTGCCAGTACAATCCCGAAGCTCATGAAACTCTCCATATGAGTGATTAATTTATGCAGATGCTTTTCATTTAGCCAGTCCTACAAGATGCAGAGCAAAATATCTTGTGCACCTGTTAGCATTTTTACTGAGGGACCCAAAGACTGAGGCAGAGAAGGCTGTAACAATCTATATACCCAGAATTCACATACTGCAAATACGGTGCAGGAATGGCTTAAGAGTCTGTGCACATATTAGAAGAGAAATTACATGTATACTGAACACACTGGATTAACATGTAGAACTATGTTTATTTCACATCTCAAATTGTTACTTGCCTTCTGTGTTCAGTTCATCCCTGATCAATAATTCATTCAAGCAACTAGTTTTGAATCTTCATTCTATTAGTGTAAGAACATTGGCCAAGCTACAAGGTGAACAATTTGTGTGGAGTGTGAGTTGGAATGAGTATGAGAAGTACCATTATAGTAAAAAAGCTGAACATGCCCATGCATATCTGATGAGAAGCTGATGAAGGTCAGCTAATGAGCAGACAAGTGTTAGTCCCTGCGGGATACTAGAAATGTCATGAGATTTGTTGTGTGATTTTGCATATATAAGCTTAACTCAAAATAGACACATTTGAAATATCACTGGAACTCTTGAGAATTAATCTAATATCCTTCCAGCAGGTGGGTTCTCAATATATATAATTCCTGCCTTTCTTAGAAAGTTTATACTGTTTTCGTATACTAGTTGTATAAAAAACTTTTGAAGAGCAATCATTTGCATTCACAAACAGATTCATATGTCTCTACCTCCTTCCTATCAATCTCTTTGGAATAACTCAGCATGAGAGCAGATACGGCAGTTACAGTAGTTGCGTGAGTATTTGCTTTGTGCACAAATGATTGCAAGCACAGGCTGGCAGCAGTGCTAAGGGGATACAGGAGACGCTCTCATCACTATGATTTTGAAAATCAATCTCAGACACTAAATGCAAAATATATTGTGATATCAAGCAAGATGAAAAAATTACAACTTTGTTTTCTCCAGTCTTTTTACCCCTGTGGATCTCAGCTCTTCAAGTGCACAACTGCATTTAAGAGCAATGCACAGAGGTCTGCAGGCATCTCCAGCCGTTTCCTTAGCAACAGGAGCCATGTGCAGGCTATCTGAACTGCTCTTCCTACACAGGTTTTCTTGTGCAGGCTATCTGAACTGTTCTTCCTACACAGGTTTCCTTGGCAGCAAGGAAGTGTTTAGGAAAGCAGAAAAGGAGACAGAACAATTCCATCACAGAAGTGGGAAAAAAAAAAAAAAACAAACAAAAACAACAAAATGTGTGCTCATTGAAAGAATATTTTTAAACATCTGTATGGACCTGGGCCTTCCTCTGTTAAGGCTGACAGAGGTACAGGGATGGGGGTGTATGCCTGGCCCAGAAGAACACTGTCACAGCTGTCTGCACACCAGAGCCTGGTTCCAAGAGATTTGCACACCTGAATAACAGAACTTTCTCCTGCAGGCCAGGTGGACATGATGGCCCTGAATAGGCAGCTTGCATGCAGACTGAGGAGTTGCCATCCAGAGCTGGGTGCTGCCAGTGAGATCAGGAGGACAGCCCAGAAATTTGTGAAGGGCACTGCTTAACTTAGCAAAGTTTCTCTAGCAGGGCATGGCCTTCACTACCAACAATGTGAATCATTTCATCACAAACCAATCTGTTCTCACCACTTTTCATGAGATGAAGAAGGAAAAAGTACATGCACTGGCTGTTGCTGTTCACTAGCTATAAGCTTACACACAGTGCAAGCTGCAGGCTAGGATATATACATCCTTGCATCCATTGATCATGTAAATAACCAGGTAAATACTGATCCTTGTCAAGGTGGATTAACACCTGGATTGCTGTATATTACAGATAAACAGAAATAGATGTACCAAGCCAGCTAGAACAAAACATTTGGATATTTCTACACAAGACTGTATGTGAACTGTAAACTGCTTTAGAGGTATTTTTCATTTTGTGATTTCAGGCACGTTAAACTTTCAATTTAATTAAAATCTAAAATATCTTGCATCATCTTAGCTATCAGATAATGAGATTTTACATTTTATTTCTTAAGTAAAACACAAAATAGAAAATGTATTCTTTATATTATTAGTTAGGGCAACAATATTGTCAACTGATGAGACAGTGGAAGAAAGAACAGTGGAAGGAAGCTTGATTACTAAAGAAAAAAAGGAGTTTTGTCGCAGCAGTTTCTTACCTCTCTAAGTTCAGGACTGGCAATTGAAAGAAAATGGATGATACATAATATGTACTTACGTATATACAAACATACAATTCTCTAATGATCAATTATTTATATTAGAAACAGAGTATTGACTTGAAGACAAAGTGGGATTAGAAAATCGTGTAAGTAAACTCATATATTTAAAAAATCATGAAACTGATTTCAAATTCATTGTTTTTAGAAGTCACTAAAGTTTGGTAGGAGGTCTTAATGCTGTATTTTATGAGCTTGAATGTCTTCCCACTGAATTCAGTTGCTATGGATGCCATTATTGTTTTTCTGATTTGCACTGAAGACTTATGTGGTAGCCAGTTTAGATTATCCACTTGCCTCTTAATAATGAATTTCTGTCCTAGACTACTGCTGCCCTCCTAATCACTCAAGTTTGCTCAAACCTCCAGGAATATTTCCAGCATCTGAAAAGGCACCTGAGGAAAGCAGCTACAGAAGCAGCATTGCTAATCAGAAATGACAGCGTTTAGCTGCTACAACTGAGGTCCTAATTCAGTCAATCAGTACAGTTGCCTGAACGAATTGAGTGTCACGGTCCTAAAAAAGACACAGCCTTCATTAGATCCACTTATAAATTTGCTTTTCAAAACAATTTCTTGTAAGGGCATGTAATGTCTGCCAAAATACACATTTTTGTCTCAGACTTTTGTTGTCCTAAATGGTTGCATAGTACTAATAATGATTTATGTGTGCTTCAGTATGCATTTCAGCTTCCTGTCAAAGTCCTGGAGCCTTCAGACAGGTATATTGCAGAGATATTTACAGCACAGCTTTTAAAACCCTTTCAGAGCATCTCACGAAAATGTGCTAAGGAAAAAAGTGATACATTTTCATACTGCCTCCTGTTTAGTTATCTCTACCAGTATTTCTTCTAGTGTTTTATCTTTCTCAATAAGAAGGCAGCACTGGAGGCATATATACCTATTTGACTTGAGGGTTCTATGATCACAGGAGCATATTTTATACACACATGATGTATAAGGATTATTTCAGTCAGCAAGAGAACTAATGAGTGGAACTTTGAATGCATCATCATTCAGACTGAATTACAAGATTGGAAATTAGTGACGGAATTTCTGTGGCACAAAAGAATGGTAAAAAGGAATTAAAGGGCAAGACTTCTGCAGCAGAGTTGAAAATATCTGTTCAGACAAGAACGTCTTTGATTACCACGAAAAGTCAGTAATTTGCATCTTGCAGACTGTTTTAAACTACTGCAAAAACTATTTGCACAGCCTTGGACTAGAGGAAGAGGGATATCATAATGCCTAAGCCCAGAGAGTATAATTTGTAAATATGTTACTGTTCCTAAGCACGAAAATAGCATTCTGGAAAGAAGGATGAATAAAGAATAAAATTCTTTATACAAAGCATATTATTGAAGTATTCAGATGTACACAGTCAACAGCCAAGTTTTACTCAAATTTGAATATAAAAAGTTTATTGAAGTGCCACGCTTTCCTCTTTGTTTTAATTCACAAGGTTTGAGGGAAAATGAGTACCACTAAGAGGAACAACTTAGATCAGTTGCACTCCGTTGGAAGCTGAGTGTTACAGAGCTAATCTTCATCACCAGCCTTGTCACCTTTCCACGACAATAAATTACTGATGGTGATATTTTCTTATCTAGCAGCTGATTGCAGAACAAGCTTCCTTTCCTAGTGTGCTAGGACTTTTACAGTGGACAACACAGCTTTTCATGATGACTTTGGTGGAATTTTGTACTCAAATATTATAGTGTTACATGCTAGCCAGCAGCTTTGTAATGCAGTTTTATTCAAAGCAGTAGCAGTAAAATGAACAGCAATTTACAAACTGAAGTTGGGCTGGGAAATCCTTAATCAGACAGAGAACAGCCACTGGCCTCTACCCTTCTTTGCAGATTAGGATGAGCCTCACTGGCAACAGCCAGCCACACTCAGAACTGCTGTTTCCCTTTGCTATCAGCTGAATTGCTTGCTCTTCCCTCTTGTGATAGTGTTTCTGAATTCTCCACAGACACTGAATCTTTTTCTTTATATTTGTTTTTATGGACTACGATGAGTGCATGCTTCTTTCCTTAATAGATGATGCTGCTGACTGAAGTCAGCAGCATCCATAAGACAGCAGAGCTAGCTTTACATAAGCTAGCCAGTGTGTGTGTAGAAAGCTTAGGGAAAATGTCATGAACACAATTATTATGGCAGGTGGATTGAAATTAGATGATCTTAAGGTACTTTCCAACCCTAACTGTGCTAGGATTCCATGCTTACTGAATGAGGGAACAAACTGGGACAGCTGTGGTTTGCTATACAGGACAAGAATGTACTATCCCATCTTCCAAATACAAACAATACTGATGAAGATAGAATGCTAGTTCCTTTCATAGATGATTTCTTCACCTCTCTTTTTTTACCCACTGCAACTCTCAAATATTAAAGTAATGCTTAGTTGGAATTTGTGGTGATGTACCCTTTTCAGTCTTAACTGAAGTGCTAAGAGTAGCACCCTCTATATTTTAGCAAATTAACTAGATCTTTTCAAAGTAGTTTTGGCATGTCTACTCCACACTGATGCCACTGCAACATCAGGTCTTAATTTTTCTTGTTAAACTCCCTGCTTCTCTTCCTACAGGGAAAAAATTACAGTGCTTCTTTAGAGATACTAGGATAAACTTCACAATCCTATCTGATCACTTTAACAATCAACTATCCTCACCTCCACATGTATATACAATATAATAAGGGTGTCACATAGTAGACATATCTGTGCATTTCCAGTAGTACACTTACAGAATACAATCTGAACTCTAAGCTGTATGCAAGTATAAGATTTGGGAGCCTAGAGTTTGATTTGAAAGGAAATGTGGTTGGATTTAAGGATACCATTTAATAATTTTTCATTTACACCATCCTGAATCTTGAGTCTCTTATTTTAAAGCAAACCTGTATAGGCCACACTTCCTGATAGCGTGAGGAAACTTTGTTATAGCACTCATTAAAAAGACTGTCAGACGTTTACTACTGGCAATTTTTTACTGAGAATAAGAATAAACCATTTGGATTGCTATTTCCAAGCTATTTCCAAATGCACTGTGCTGATTTTTGTCAGCCAGGTATCTCAGTCACTTTGAAGATAAACACATTAAATATACGAATGCTGTACAAGAGGAAACCTCTTGAATACTTCACTTCAACCCTGCTATCTCAGACAAATATGTCACAGAAGCCTAAGTTTTTTTCTTTTCTTTTTTTTTTTCTTTCTCATCCTCTCACCCACTAAGCAGAAAACCATTCTGGCTTTCACAGTTGTAAACCTAGGATTCATAATCACGTGTTTTTTCTTTGTCTGTGCCAACGATGTCATTAGCTTAAACAGCTCTTCTCTCTCCTGTGGTGTTCACTTTCCTGATGTATTTGCGGACAGCAACAATGCCACTTTCAGACTCAATTTCACAAAGCTAAGCAAGCAAAGCTTTTTTGCGTTCTCTGAAATTGTGCACTCATATGGGAGAGCATCTTAAGATAATTCATAGTGAAATTAATAATTCATTTTAAAGCACTTATTAGTGGAAATAAATAAAAAATTGTTACTAACATTATAGCTCTAACTCTAATCTTACATATGCAGGAGTGCTTCCAAGTTCTAGATCTGTGTTCACACAAAAATACTTCAGATTGATATTGAGGCCAGACCACGGTACAGCAAACCGCAGGGAGGAAATTCATCAGTTAACTCCTGTATCTAGTGATGGAAAGACACGTTACTATCTTGAAATGAATCCTGAATTAGCCAGGAGTAGTTTACAAAAGACTCTGCATTATTCAAAAAGAAAATATTGTATCAAAGTTAGTAATAGGCATACAAGAAAACCCTGTTTGCTGATCCTCAAATGTTTCTTTCAAAACATATTTGGCTCATTAAGCTTTACCCGAAGATCTCCAATGCAAATAGACAAAGAATGTCAGCTTTTCACTTCTGCTTGGTAGAAAACTTAGGATGAATAAAACCCATTTTCCTCTGATTTGAGTCACAACTATATTTTAACATGAAAACACAAGATAGAACTGATTCTAGATCCCCAAAACAATTCTTCTTTACTCTTTTGAGTTCAATTTTCAGTGTTCTGCTGTCCCAGTTATAAGTATGCATGTACAGTTGAATTCTTCTCACTGTTCTGGCAAACAAGATGAGGGCCCCATTGTTCTCAGTTGTATGCAGATAAAGCAGTGGAAGAATTCAGGTTTCAATAATGCAAGCAAAGGAGGAAGGAACAAATTGCAGTATTTAGGCAGAGGGCTGTAATTCCACCATGTTCTAGTTCCTAAGATAGACTTAAGTGCCTGTGTGGGATCAGGAAAACAAAGATGTATAGCCCCATACCTTCCAAACCTCCACTCTTCAAGCTATCTGTGGATTCAAGTAGCACCTATATACTGATCATCAACTGAAAAAAAAAAAAAAGACAAAAAAAGAAAAGAAAAAGACAAAAAAAAAGACATTTCCTAGTCTGAACGTGATCTTAGTGGATTTTTTAACAGCCATGCCCCAGAAGAACTACTGGTTCTGTAAAGGACTCAGGTACACTCCCATATTAGCTTCCTTTTCCAGGACAATCTTGTTCTTATAATTAGAAACACAGAGAGAAGAGGTGTCAATCACTGAAGGAAAGAGAGAAGAAGAATGACACCCATTCTTTCTTTCTTAATATTGTGAAATAGATACCTGAGTGTGCTTTCAAATTTTTGATATATAAAGTGTCTCTCCAGTAAAACCAATACAGTTCTGCCTCAGTTTTTTTCTTCTTCATAGGCTAATTCCCTTTAACAATTCAAGGGTGTCAAAAATCTCCAAAATATTAAGCAAAATATTGGAAGAGCGGAAAGCAGCCTCTCTTGCTTATACCACACCTAACAAGAGAAGTTCAAACCATCCTGGAATATTTTCTTGCTAGCTCACAATCTGTCATATTTATGGGACTTCAGAAGATCTGTAGAAGAGTCATCATGATGGGGGTGGGAAGACATGGCAATCATCTTAGTAGATGCATGGTATGTTCCTTTTGGTTTGCTACTTGTTTTCAAGCAAAAAGATCACTGACAGGAAAAATATTAACTCATCCCTCTGCTCATTTCTGGTAGCTCTGTTGCTGTTCTGTTTTAGACTATTTCAGGTTGTCTCCAGACAGGCTGCTTCTCTGAAGGCCCTGTGCTGAAGTACTGGGTTCAGCTGTGCAAGGCAGGCAGAACAGAGAACATGCCTGTGAGAGGCTATGGGTCTAACTATTGACTAATAATGTTCAAGGCCTGGCAGCAGAAAAGGGCTATATAGGGAAAAGAGGTCTGCAGTAGCCTCTTCCTCATCAATGTTGACTTACCAAAAAGCAATAAAAATGTGGTGTCCTTCCATGGTCCATCTCCAGCATGGAGGACTTTCTGTGGAACAGAGCAATAAACAAGGGATGTTTTAGTCAGACTTGCATGCACTGCAGCATCTATTGTCTTTAAAGGAAATAATTACTGTAAGGATATCTGCTTGCCAGAGCTCAGGCTCACAAAGATGTAAATAAGGAGGGAGCAGGTGAAGTACAGACTGAACTAAAGGATCTGCTAGTGGCTCTGAGAACAATAAAAAATATGTAGCAAAGCAATTTAAGACTAAAATTTCTTGTGCTGAGACACCTGAACCAAAGCCTTGTGTAAAAAAAGAAAAAAATCATGACAAATTTTCAATAAGGGCTCAAAGCCTTTATAGGCAGTGCAGGAGGGTGGCAGGAGAATGACAGGAGAAAAAGAGACTGTAACCAGAGAAGTAAAGAATATTTGTATTTCAAATATTTGTTCTAATTATAGCATGAAATAGGGATGTGGGAGGCATTCACAGCTCCTGGTAGAAGAAGGAGAGCAGAGAAGGAGGATTTTTCATTTTCATAAGACTGTGAAATGATGGGTTAACATAGAGACTGTAGAGGGCAAGTGCCACTGCAGAGGACAAAAAAGGAGCAGTTTATTAAAGGGCAGCTTTAAAAATGACATGATGGGTTCATTTTCATTACTGAGGGTGTTTTGTCCCTCCATATTCTCTATCGATTGCTTTTAGTAAAAATCTTCATGCAATAGCAGCATAATTGCACACGGTAATGTAGAACTCAGAGGTATGAGGATTTTCAAGAACTCTAAAATGTTTGTGTTAAGAAAAGGTTTCTTAAATAGAACTTAAGAAAATGGTTTATGTTTAGCTGAGTAAGAATCTCTCTCAGAGTGAGCCTTTCACTGCGTTGTTCTCTTGGTAAATGATGACCTGCAAGCATGTGAAAGGAGGTATTGAAGCTCGTTTGAGAGACCTTTGAAGGAAGAATTGGGAAAACAGCCAGTGGAAATGCTGGTTACAGCTGATATATTTTTCTCTGTAGTGCTTTTAATCAGTTTTCTTCATAAAGATGTCTCAGATTTATAGTCTTGAGTCTTTTCATACTTCTTGTGCAGTGTAACCAGAGAAATACAGAGTATGGGAGAACAAAGGTCTGGGAACTGATTCACTTGGCTCAAAAAAAAAAAAAGTGACATCAGGGAACACGGGTATTCTGAAGAGATTCACTCATTCTGATATATTAGATCTTTGGGGGGATAATCAGCTGATGCTGACTGCAAACGAATATATTTCTATATAATTTCTCCTGTAATATTATCAAGCTTAAGGTTGTGTGTGTATAAGGGCATTTCTGCATTCCACTTAAGTGTCTGGGAACTTAATCTTGCTAGTAATTCTTGCTAGTATAAGATTAACTCCAAGAAGAAAAAGGGTGCATAAAACCCCGCAGAGAATGTTTTAATGAATGGACACTGTCCACAGAAATGTGACTTACCTCCCCAGCACAAAGTTCCTCTTAAGACAGTAGATAATATATCATCAATACCATTTTCTGAATTTTGAGGTTTGCCCTGGGTTCAGCAGTAGCAGTCATATTTCTCCTTTTTAGTAGCTGGTGCAGTGCTGTGGTTTTGACTTTAGACTGAGAACAGTGCTGATAACACCAATGTTTTTAGTTGTTGCTAAGTAATGCTTATCCTGCTCAAAGACTTTTCAGTCTCACACTCTGCCAAGGAGGAGGGGAAGATGGGAGGAAGCAGAGACAGGACACCTGACCCAAACTGATCAAAGAGGTGTTCCATACCACAGCACGTCATGCCCACTATATAAACTGGGGGCAGTTACCCGGGAGGACTATATCACTGCTCGGTCAGGCTGGACATCAGTCGGCGGGTGGTGAATGGTTGTATTCTCTTCCCTTGTTATTTCCCTTATTCCTAGGCAGTGGAAGGGCACCTTCTGCGCATGGCAGGTAGCTAATAAATCTTCTTTTGTGTGCTCTGCTTCCACCTGCAGTCTTTACTTATTTATTTATTCATTTATTTTCCCATTAAATATTCTTTATCTTAATTCATGAAATTTTAATCTTATTTTCTCCTCCTGTTCTGCTGAAGGGGTGAAGAAAGAAAGCAGATGAATGGGTGCCAGGCAGCCCACCACAAGCCCCCTGACAAAGGACTGATCAGCCTCTACTGAAGCATAGATTCAGTATGAGTGATAATAAAATCCATAGAAAAAAGTTCATCTAATCTGTCTAATCAGCAGGCTTGGTATAATATAATTTGCAGATATTGAGCTCCTTCATTAGCTTGCATTCCCATTTTTGCTTCCTTTAGTTCTGCTTCTTTATCCTGAAATTAAGACAAGCATTATTCACCCTGATAGTTTCCATCTAGCTTTTCTTTTTAATGCTCCAGCAGTTGCATTAAGAACCTATATGCCCTACAAGGAAATTTTTCAGAGATGCTGTAAAGTTTCTCAGGTCTGAATCCTCAGTAGCAGTTAAAGCTAACTGGCAGAGCTCAGCATGAATCAGGTACTTAATGCCTTAGACAGTCTGGGTCTCAGTCCTATCTGTGATATAATTTTCCAGTGCTGCAGCAAAAAGTAATAATCACTCACCAAAAGTTACTACTGCTGTCAGAGCAGAAAGAAAAATGAAAGTCAGTAAGCAGTCATCTGTCCTAGCCTGAATGCTAGCTATTATTATGGGTTTTCATGGATATTTAATATAGCTAGTGGTGTGGTTTTGCTTTTCATCTGTTTTTACAAAGGCATAGATGAAAATATTGTGAAGACAAATATTTGTATACTAATTTCACTTCTGTGTACTTTTTTTTTTTTTTATTGCTATGTTTCTTACATGTATTGGCACAGCATTTAAATATTTGTAAGAGAAATTTCAGTTTCTCTTCCAGACAATGTCTCCCAGATGAATAAATTCCTGCAGATCCGAACCTGGAACATCCATCTGGAAGGTGTGTATTTATCTTTTTCAGGTGTACAAAAAAGAGAAAAGTTCAGCTTAGCAAATTATGTGAAATTAAATTTCTTCTCTCTGAAGGTTCAAGAAGTATGTCATAATTCTGTGAAACTGCAACAATGAAAAGATTTTTGTATCTGGAGTTAACTAAAGAAACCTCTTTCTAGGTGTACTACTACAATGTTTCAAAAGCTAATGCTCTAAGAAATATTTCTTATAATTTTTTAATTTCTACCCCAGTTCTTCCATGATTTCAGGTATCTATTAAACTGAAAACCAAGCTAGGTTTATCAAAACAGGGTTAAAAAAGAAATCATATATATTTTTTGATTGTACATAAGTGTAACAACATGCACTCTATCCAGAATTTTGCTATGTGAAGATCTATGTATTTATTAGATTAGATCAGAAGTAAAATTTTGAAATACTTGATAACAATTTGATATATTTGTGAAAATACTCAGGGTTTAGTTGTGTGTCTCCTGGCATCGCTAGTATTTTTTGTTTGAAAAGCTTCCTCAGTATATTGTCTGACTGTTATGCTTCATGGACTGCGCTGTGAAGACAATTAGTTTTTCAGTTCAGTGGCCTGTATGGTATCAGGTCACTTTCTGCCCCTCAGGTGAAGCAATCACCCACCTCTCATTCAATTTCAAAAGGTTAACTATTATATCTAGTCATCCTCTGTTGCCAGGCTCTATTGCCTATGCATTATATTTTGCAACCACACCTCAAGCTCTTTTGCAACTTTTGTCCCCACTTCCTATGCTAATATCTGAAAATTTATCTCAGTTATCTGAGGGAGAAGTTATTAAGCCAATTAAGGACTAAGAGAATCATAGAATAGTTAGGGTTGGAAAGGACCTTCAGATCATCTAGTTCCAACCCCCCTGCTACGGGCAGGGACACCTCCCACTAAACCATGTCACCCAAGGCTATGACCAACCCGGCCTTGAACACCGCCAGCGATGGAGTATTCACAACTTCCCTGGGAAATCCATTCCAGTGCCTCACTACCCTTATAGGAAGGAATTTCTTCCTCAGGTCCAATCTAAACTTCCCCTGTTTAAGTTTGAACCCTCATGAAGAGTCCCTCCCCAGCATCCCTATAGGCCCCCTTCAGATATTGAAAGGCTGCTATGAGGTCTCCACACAGCTTTCTCTTCTCCAGGCTGAAC
>JASSUY010045792.1:0-24707 GCA_032466535.1 Forpus xanthops
CTGTAGCTGTGCCTGGGATTGCTCCGACCCAGGTGTAGGACCTTGCACTTGGCATGGTTAAACTTCATGAGGTTGGCGTCAGCCCACCTCACAAGTGTGTCAGGGTCCCTCTGGATGTCATTCCTTCCCTCCAGTGTATCAGTCTAACCACACAGATTGATGTCATCAGCAAACTTGCTGAGAGCAAGGTATAATGAAATGTTTGCTTTCTTTGCTTGTTTCATGACTTTTTTTCCATGTCAGGCTAAGAGGAAAGCCTGGATTTTAGGTTTCCCCCAGTCTCTAGTGAAACAGTTGTGGGGAAAAGATACTGCCAAAGATTTTCTGCAGCTCTGTCGTATGGAATCTCTGTTGTGTCACTGTTCAAAAGTATCACCAGTTTGACTGCCAACTAGATTGTACTATTGGGATAACAAACAGTATTTAGCAATCACAGAAGACATCAGAGGTGAAACTCTACAGAGTTCTCTGCCATTGTGTAACAGTCTTTCCTCTTGGTTTTGGTAGTTTCTTGATTTAGTGGGTGTTCATAGGTGGAAGTCTGCCTATGTGCCTTATCTGTTGTGCAACAGATGTCTTTCTCTGAGATATCCTCCATGATGCTTTTTCTTTTCTCTAGATTGTCCCCAGCCACCACAACCTGAGAATGGAGGCTATAAGTGCCACCCTAGCCCCTGCAACAACCCTCTGACGTCAGGCAGTGTCATTGAGTATCTTTGTGTCGAAGGCTACATGCTGAAAGGAGATTATAAATACTTGACCTGCAAGAATGGAGAGTGGAACCCAGCCATGGAAGTCAGCTGCAGGCTCAGCCCAGGTGAGTGCTCCCTTACTCCAACAGAACAGTCGGAATTGCCTAGCATTGGCTTTTCAGATTACCCTTAAACACTGTGTCAATGTGATGCCATGTTAGTGGAAGTCCATACAGCCGCCTCTCATTACTCCAGCAATTGCATATATGGGGCTCATAATCACAGCTCTTCATTAAAAATGCCTCTTCTGTAAGAGCCCATGAGATTCAGGCTCAGAGTCCCTAACACAAGGAGATAAACCATGGAAAAGAGTGTAAAGGAGGCAACTTGTTACTTAGGTGGGGTCTCATCCCAGAACTGGGGGAGGCCCAAACTGAAGCATTGTCCCTGCTGCCTGGTTTTGCTCCTGATGACAGCATATTTCCTTCTGTGGCATACCTGTGTGTCCACATAGGTACAAGTGCATGTGAGTGCGTAGAGCCAATTTCCGATGCAGACAGGTTAAGTAGCTGTTAGTCTCCTTTGGTAAAGAGCTCGATGGTGCTGCTTTTTACTGTATTGGCAGGAAAGAATGCTGCTGATGTGGTTTCTGCTTCTCTCCAAATGGAAGTGAGCAGCTTTTGTTTTGTGGGTGTCTCCCAGCTGAGCAGGAGTTCCTCCATCAAAGCAGGAAAGTAAAATGGTTTGCAGGAAAATGTTTGTTGTAAAGCTCTTAGTTTGTCTCCAGCTTTTCTGGTTTTAAAAGCATGCATACTGCATGAGGAGATAACTGCCTTCGCTCTTCAAATTTGGCTTGTTAATGGAGTCTTACTACTCAATGAGCAAAATGTACGCTCCAGAATAAAGTCTAGTAATCCATAAAGCAAAATGTGTTAGCTTAATCAGAAGGAAACAAGAAAGTACCTTCTTCAAGCTTTTTATGTTGCTCACGGCATGCCCATGATCTCTGGAGCATCCTGTCTTCTCCCAAAGACACTGTCTTCTCAGTGTCTCTGTCACAGCCACTCCTATAGCCACTTCCTATGATGTATAAGGGAGCTGGGAGTTTACCTGGCAGTGACCAGATCCTGAAGAGGTTTTTCAAATCAGCACAAGCTTCCTTTCCATGGTGATTCCTTTCCTCTTGCTACACCCAGGCTGGAGAGCAAAGCTCTGCTGTTGCAGGTAGCATTCCGTGGCTGCCATTCCTGTCTGATGGCACTTTGTCTGCATCAGAGCTGAAGGGGTTGTGTTGTGATGAGCAGAAATCCCTCAGATTTCTTTAGCATTCTGAAAGGTCAGTGGCCTTAACAAACACACAGGGCCTCAGAAGTCTGACCCAGGGAAAAAGCCATTACTTTCACAGCACAGACTTTGAACAGCTGGTCAGCTGATATTTAACTAGATGGTCTCTTTCACAGGGCTAGAAGGAGGATGAGATTGGGAGACAGTAGTGAGAAAGACATGGCTGGGTATGGGTAAGATCCCACCTGCTCTTTGTAGAGTAAATGAAATTCCTAGCAGTTATCAGATGTTTTGTGTAGCTCTGAGCCTGTCATCTCTAGCCTTTTGACAGTTTATTATATGGGTTAGCATCCTGTTGGAATATGAGATGGTGAATGTACTGGAGTGTACTCTGGATAGTGAGTAGTTTTACAGCATCATCTACTGATGCTGAAAATGGAGCACTATTTTTGCCCACCCTCTTTCCTGTCAGCATACTCAGAGAGCCCTTAGTAATGCTGAAAATGGAGATCCTTACTCAAACCTATTTGCCATAGAGAAAAATATACCAGTTATTGGTTTTTTTTTGTTTTGTTTGGTTGTTTTATTTTGCTTTGCTTTGTGTGGTTTTGTTCTTGTTGGGGTTGTTTTGGTTTGATTTCTTAACCTGCAAAGAGTTCAAGCTAATTCTGAAAAATTTCAGCAAAACAAATTCAAAATAACCAATGGGCTTGACCTCCAGCTTACGTGCCTATTTTGGGCATAGGTTTCAGACTGGAGGCTTGAAATCAGTGGTCTTCCAGCTTTTTCCTTCTGTTTGCATGCTGCTCTTTCCCTCATCTCTGCCTGCGTGCGTGTCCTGCATCCCCATGCAATTTGAGACCTGTGCTCCCAAAGAATGCAAAAAGGAATTGCATACATGGGAGTATCTTCAACATGAAATACATAATAGTATTTGCTGATGGAGAGGTGAGGTTTTTCAAATCTGTACCAACCATGTAAATTAGCAACAGAGGCAATGCATACGCAGTCAGCTATTTGCTCTAGGGAGGTGAAAGAACTAGTGTTTCATTCTAGGTGTGATATGCAGTGTTCAGCAATACCAGCTGCAGGCCTTTCTCTCTCCACACCCAATTTATTCCTGTCTTGCAAGGGGCCTTTGAAAGCCAGATTAGTTCCCGTACAATCACAGAGGCTCAGCTAAGGAAAGTTAGGAGTAATGTGAACAGGGCACATGTATCTAAGACTGAAAACTCTGCATCCTGAAGCAGCAGCTGTCTTCCCTCTCTGCTTATGTCATATGTTGTGTGAGAGAGAAATTGAATATTTGCTGTGTCCTAAATGTACCCACCCAGGTGACTTCCACCCCTTCCTTTGGGAGGCTGTTCCGTTAGCCAAGAAAACCCATTATTTGGAACTTTTTCTATTGTTTGGCCTAAAATATCCTGCAAATTGTGCTAGACAATTACTGGCCTTGCTGGTGACATAGGACATTTTTTAGCTTTTGATCAGCCAGATCTGTATGTAACGTGACCTTTACCACCATCTATCAGTTCCCATGTCCTGCTTGCACTGCTTTTCTGTTTGCTTTGTATTTTTCCAAAAGACCCTTCTATGTGCATGTTCTATTTTAGATTCCCCATATGGCTGGTGTAGAGATGTCAGCTTGGGCTCTGAACTGTCCTCTATGAGAGAGCAGGTGTGCCTTGACTGTATGGGAAACTTGGGTTCCTCACATATGTGCTCAAGTGTAATTCCTGGGACCAGGCAACGTGGATATTTTTTCTTTTGTATGACAGTGATTTAAAGGAGTGGATCATTTTACCTTGTGTTCCTCTTTGTTTTGCAGAAAAGGACTCTCCTCCAACGATTGGAGTACCCACACTGTCCATAGTAGCCTCCACAGCAAGCTCTGTTGCCCTGATTCTGCTTTTAGTTGTGCTGTTTGTTTTGCTGCAGCCTAAGCTGAAGTCATTCCATCATAGTAGGTAAGTGTAGCTGGGGTTTGGAGGGGCTCTGAGGCACTCTGTTTCTTTGCAACAGAAACACATTAAGGGACTTGGTTTAGACTTCCATTTTGGAGTGCCTTACCTATTCTCAGTGGCACCCATGGCCCAGCGGTTGTCTGAAATGGTGATCTGTGGTACCCAGCTGCAGTCCCCATTCAAACGTATGTCTGATGAGTAGTTACTTTGCTTTTTTCTTTGGCTCTGAATGTGAAAAGTTACAATCCCTACTAACCTGGCTATAGATAATCTCCTATGCCTTGTAGCCTTGGAGTGTTACTGGAGTATGTGTCTGGGTATATATATGCATCTCCCCCTGTCTTTGTGAGATGATGTGGACATGAATGCAGGCAGTATTGCTGATTAGCATGCAAATCTGCCATTGTTCCCCACAGTGGGAGGAGAAACCTCCTGCTCTGGGTTTGTGGACGGGAGAAGGGACCCAGCCATAACCCTGTTGCTGGCTGAGGTCAGCAAAGCCACCAACTCAGCTACTGATGCTCCTTAAAGAAGAGCAGATATGACTGTCTGGCAGTGGGGAGGTTGAGCGGTAGAGCCTGTCCTTTTCTGAGAAAGTCCAAACCACTGGGAAAGAAAGATTCAGTCTCAGGACTCTGACCTAGGTTATTTAGGAGCAGAGGTTGTTCACACTGTGCCAGTTTAAGAGCTGCCCCACCAGAGATAGTGTTGCCAGCAGCAAAGGTGGCAGAAAAGGCAATGCTGGGTGTTGCAGAGTGTATCAGTGTAACAAGCTGAAATCAGCAGTGGTCAGAGCTTGTTTTTTATATGCTAACAGCAGAGGGCTCTGAATCATGATCTTTGTCAGATTTAGCCAAAGGCAGGTGAGGTAGGAAGCATTGTAACTTTTTTCAGCTCTTGCTGCTAAATCCATCAGGCACTGTGAATTACAACCCTTGTTCATGTTTATGGCAATTCACAGTAGGGCTGCAAGGCTATGCTTGCTTGACTTTGTTAAACCACCATTCATGTTTCTGTCCTCCCGTAAATAAGTCAGTGGTGAGTGTTAGAGTTCTGCTGTGGGAGTTTCCTGGAGTTCATGGTAACATATTAAAATATAAATAGTCACCTTGATTTCTCCTCCTCCTTCCCCCTTTTGTTTCTTTTTTTTAAGGCGAGACCAAGGTGTGTCTGGAGATCAGGTGTCCATCATGGTGGATGGTGTCCAAGTGGCCTTGCCATCCTATGAAGAAGCAGTGTATGGCAGCACAGGGAACTGCATTCCACCCTCGGACTCCCGAGTGCAGATTGTGCTCTCGGAGGGAGCTGGTCAGAATGGAGCCAGAGAAATGCAACAGCAGGACCCAGGAGCTCGCAATAGTTTTGAAAGAGAAGATGAAGCCCCTGGACATTCTGGACTGTGTGAAGCCAGTGGCTCTCAGCGCTCTGAAACTGTTCTTGTGCATCAGGCTGCTACCTCTTCCTGGGTAGCTGGCATGGCTAGCAGTAGACCTGTATGCAAAGAGGTCCAAGATTCAGAAAGCAGTGACATACAGAGCCTTTTATCACTCACTTCCTCCGAGGAATACACAGATGGTATGTATCTTGGGCAACGAGCACTGAATGAGACCCTTGTGAGAGTAGGTCCTGCAGTTGACTACCTAGAATGAAAATGGCAAGGAATGCCCCTATATATGTCAGGCAAAAGAGGAGCTTTTGAAAAGAGATATCCCAGTCTCCATGGCATGTTTCACAACTTACATGTGCCAGGAGTGTTTGATACCTTCTTCTGAAGTATGTGCCACTCATACTGGAAGCCTAGGGCAGCCTGGAAAGGGTGTTGGGGTTCTTCTATTTGCTCTCATTGCCTTAGCAAAGTATTTGCAGAGAAATGCCAACATCACAGTGCAAATGCAGTAAAATAGCTGTGTTTGTGCAAAACAAGTTGGTGGGAGTGGGAGGTTGTGCTTGGAATACAAACCCTTTGTGATGTTTGGACTTTTTCATTTTTAGACTGTTTAATTAAACAGCTTACCGCCATGGTGTGCATACAGTGCTGCAGCCATGGCATTTGAGAAGATCCAAAAAGGATGTGCTTGAACATGCTGTAAGGGTAGAGGAGCAAGTCTGTTAAACAGCCAGTGCATCTTGCATTCTCCACTTCTGTTATACCCTGAAGGAGTGGCTTTACAATGCCACAGCTGACAGGAAGCTGCAGCTTAAGGTTGCTTCTACAAAGACTGCTTGTCTTAGGCAAGAAGTGTAACTGGCTTGTAGGTAGCTCAGGGCAGAGTTCCTCCTTTCCATAGTATTAAGCCCTACAGCCATAGTAATGTCATGCAGAACCCCTGCAGTAAAAACAGTTAAAGGGGATTTCTGCTAAAGGTCAGGAAAAACAACATGTCCTGAGCCAGGCATTAAACCTCAGGTGCTTAAACAGCAGAAATCCAGGACTGAAGCTTAACAAAACCAGTCCATAGTGTAGAAATTAGAGTATGTTGCCTCTGCACTGCGTCATTTTTATCACTGCCTGAAAACATGTATTGCATTTAAGGCTTGTTGTAGAGCAGTGGATTGCCCCTTACAGTAGGATACTGTAAAGCTTGTGCTTATGGCTCAAGGATGGAGAAGATGCAGCTACTGGATGAGGTTGCATTTTTTTCCAAGTTAGATGAGGGCAAGTGTGATTCTTGTATTTCCAACCATCCCTGTCACAGTAAGAAACATGCCTTGGACATTTTGAGGAACTGACAAGAATTTTGAGGTTATGGGAAAGAAAGGAACTGTCATTCCCAAGGGAAATTATTATCTTCCTCTAAACAACACTGGTGAGGATTTACTGGGAATACTGCTTATTGCTGTGGGACCCAGTTCAAGAGAGATGTGGAGAAACTGGGCAGGCTCTGTTAGAGGCCCGCCAAGATAGATAGGGGCTTGTGAGGAGTGACTGAAGGAGCTGGGCTCCTTCCCTCTGGTGAAGAAACAGCTAAGGGCCAAGCCAACAGTTACTTTACAGGGAGGTGAAAAGACTGTGGAGCCAAACTCTTCTCAGCCAGTTGATGTAACATGGGACAGTGGCCACAAGCTGTAGTCTGACAGATTCAGTTGGGCTTTACGAAACATTTTGTGCTAGGAGAGTGGTGCAGGACCCGGAAGGGCGCCCAGAGACATCATGGAGTTTGCTGTCCTTTGAGATATTTCAAGGCTGGAGGTGGCAGGGGCAAGTTGAGGCAGTCCTCCAGAGATCCCATCTGCTGTGGTATGATGATAGGAACGCGTCATTATCACGAGCCTGTCTTGTTTTCAACAGCAGGTTTTCTGATGTCATTGAACCGCAGAAGTTTGACTACTTTTTCTTTTTCCTCTCCCCATCATTCAGATATTCCCTTATTGAAGGAAGCATGAGGCCTGCTGTGTTTGTCTAGCCTTCTCCTCTTGGATTTCTTCCTCTTCTCCTCCCCCTGCCTTCAGGACAGAAGCACTCTGTGCAGCCTTCCCCGTCCTCGCGAGCTGTGCCCTGGATACCTCCAAGCAGAGATGCCCTCAGCTGAAGATCCAAAGGATGTTGCCAGGTTGCCTCCTGGATGCACCAGTGGAGTTGGTGCAGTGCTGGCTTCCCCATTCCATCAGCATCAGGGGCTCAAGGAACAGAGTGGATTTGAGCTCTCCTCTCCTCTTCCCCAGCCAGATGTTAGACAGCAGTCTCTGAAGAGCTGCTCTTTTCTCGTGCCTTTCTCCTCCTTACACCGGCTTGTTGCAGCTTATCAGCCTCTCTAGCCCTTCCGCCGCCCAGAGAGCAGTGGTTAAAGCCGCTTGCTCTCTGGATGCAGGCAGTTTATATATGTTATATAGGCTCTTCTTCCGGCATCTTCTTTGTGATAGGGCAGAACAGAATGCCTCACTGGGACTGAAGCTGGGCTTGGGAGGGATCCCAGTTAAGGGGCAGCTTGTGATGTCCAGAAGCGCCTCAAATGAGATGGGCCGTGTGACAACTTAGCTGTGCAATAACAGTTCATTGAGAATTGCTAGAGCACTGAAAGCTGGGAAGTCCAATGTGTAGGAATGCCCTCTGCCCCCTTTTCAAAACCGTCTCCACAGGAGTCCATTCTTGAAGATCATTTGTGTCTCCTTCTTCCTTCTCTACCTGTGCAGCCCACTTGATCATGCTATGTTTCTAGAAGCTGGGACTGTGCCACCACCAAAACAGCCGGAACAGCTCCTGGTGTTAGGTTGTAGAAGAGCCTTGGAGAATGGGCAGTGGTTAGCAGAGTCCAGAAAGCTTGAAGGAAGGGACTTTCAGTTAACCAGCCTTGTGCGAGCTGTGAGTTAGCCCCATTTACTTGAGACATCAGAATTGGTACCAAATTTGTGGCCCTGCTCTTCTAAATAAACTGTGTGTCTCAAAGCTTGTTCCATTAAGGTGGTTCTGTGCTAAAGCTTAGGTTCCTTAGGTCAGATCTCTACTTTGAGATCTAATCTGGATGTGGTTCAGGTATTTGAAGATGTCAAGAGAAAAAATGCCATAGGTAGTAAATGCCTAGTACCATTGGTGCAATTCCAGGTTACGTTTCCAGCCACACTAGCTACCTTGGTACTTGAAACCTGGTTAACTGCCATCTCAGAGATTACTTTGTCTTCCTAGCTTCATACAGCAAGAGTCTGCTGTTGTATCCTAATAAGCTTCAGCAGGCCCACAAAGAAGGGCTCGTTCCTTGTGGCTGGGAGTAAACAGCGTTTATAAAGTCTTCTCAACACCACGCAGTTGCCTGTTGCTGCAAAGGAAGGCTGGCTGCATTGACAGCAGTTCCAGAGGTCACCATAGCTTATTCCTGAACCTCAGTTTTGGAAATTATTTTAAGTTCTGGTAACAGGGAAAAGAAAATCCAAAAATACATTTACCTTTGCCCCCACCATTATCTACAACAGGTCAGAACATCCTGGTTGCTGTTAACAGCACTCTCATTTTGCAGGAAGCCACATTCATCTGGGGTAGGTGATCCAGTCACAAAGGCACTGTGGTGGTTGTAAGGTTCTTCACCAGGGAGGTCCAGATGCTGTTCCATGGGATTGGTTTCAGCAAGAAGAGTTGGCTTTTTAGATGCATGTACCTTGTAATAACTATCTTGAAGTAACCAGGGAAGTGTTTGCCCTGTGAGAAGCTGCTAAATTTTTGAGTTGAAGGAGCAAAATGTCATGGCCTTACACATTGTGTGGTAATGTACAGGTAAATAGGGATGCTGTCTTTGCTGCTTTGCTTTTGGTTTATATGATCTTCACCGTCCTCACCCTTGTTGCTCCAGGAACGTATCGTCACAGCACTTGGTAAAAGTGGTGCAACACCTTTATGTATAAAATTACTGTGACTTAGCTCCAGTTCCTGGAAGTGGGGATTGGCCATAGTATTCACCCATTGTACCCACCGCTCCTGTTCCTGATTAGCTGTTAAATCCCACGACACCTGGGACAGCATGTGCCTGTAAATGGAAAAATCCTATTTTCCCTATCCTTGTTTTAGAGGGATGTTATTAATTTAAAAATACAGTATTTTAAACTTCTTCCTTGCTCATTTTACCTTGCATTAACACAAGGGTTTGATAAATTCTGTTTGGGTATTTTTCTTGTTCTGTTTGGATGGTGAAAATCCCATGTCACTTCACAGTGGGCTCCCGTGTCTCAGCTTCAGGCACTGCAGGGAGCGAATGTTTACATGTCTGCTATTGGAACTTTAGAAGATAAGCATGGGAAAGCTTGTATTTATTTTTTACCTTCTGCCTTGGAGATTGTCTGAGCTTGGGCAAATTGTCTTATTCACTAGCTTATCAGGGCAAACAGAGGGATCAAACGAGTGCAGTGGTAAGGAAGGGAGTGTGGAGGGAAAATTATGGGACTTCGGCTTCTTTCCTGCTACCTAACCAAGTTAGAGCAGGAGGAGTTGCTCTCTATGCATTTAAGGTCCTGCCTATTCAAACTGACACTGAGCAGTCAAGGTGTAGAACTTGGGTACATCCTGTTTTCCTGCAAGAAACAGTGCTCTGGCTTAGTGTTGCCATCAGATTGGTGGGAGAATCCCACAATGGATTCTGGAAGCTGATCCCAAGGCCCAACCTCCCCCTGGACAGGCGCCTGTTCCATCAGTAGAAAGCATATATTGCGTGGCTCTGCCTCTCTCTGTTATTGTGAAGCGAGCAGCTGCCAGTTTGGGAGAGAAAAACACAATTTGGGTGGGGAAGAAAAGGAAGCAAGCTTCACAGATGAGGGAATGCTTTAGTTTTGTTTCATTTATAGAAATTATGGAAAATGGCTTTACTAAGGAGTGCGAAGTGCAGAGGTGCAAGGAATCATAGAATCGTAGAATAGTTAGGGTTGGAAAGGCTCTTAAGATCATCTAGTTCCAACCCCCCTGCCAGGAGCAGGGACACCTCCCACTAAACCGTGCCACCCAAGGCTATGTCCAACCTGGCCTTGAACACTGCCAGCAATGAAATATGCAAGCATAGGTCTTGTGATCACCAGAAACTGGCAGCTTCTGTTGGCTTGCTGAGGGCAAGCCAGCAGCTCCCAGGCTGGTCTCTGGTGTGCTGGCTGGTAACCCCAGCTCACGCTTCCAGCTCCTGCCCAAGAGCCTGTCCCCTGCAGCAGTGCTTGTGGGAACAGACCCCAGGCACCTGTGCAACTGAGAACATGGAAAATGGTTTGTGGGTGTCACACCACGCTTGCTCACGTTGTCAGCTTCAGTGTTTGTTTTCATATAAAGTGGGAATGGCTGTGGAGAACCTGAGATGTCAGCTCCATGAGGTTTTTTTGAGGGAGATGGAAGCAAGACCTCACTTTCCTGATTGCCAAGCAATAGCTACTCATTTGTGCTTGTCTCCATTCTATAGTTGGGAAGGATTGGGAAGGCTTTTGGGGCAAGATTAAAAAAAAGGAACAAAAGTAAAAAATTAACCCCACTCCCAAAAAACTCTCCCAAACAGACAGAAAACCCAACAAAACCCAAATGGCACAGTCCTGTCTCATGTGAGCAAGGGCTGAGGCTTAAACACCTTTCAGTTGTGAGCTTCGCTCTGTCTTGGGAGCATTCTTTACCTCTGAGCAAAGAGTGGCCTCTTTGGCTGTTGCCACAGGTAGGTGCAGCCCAGATCTTGGCTCAGATCACAAGGGCTCAGCCTTGCAGGATGTAACACAGCACATTACTGGTTTTTTTTTAGTTTATATTGTTTTTCTGATAGAGCCACAGCCACTTTCCCTCCCCC
Organism: Forpus xanthops; assembly: GCA_032466535.1. NCBI lineage: Eukaryota > Metazoa > Chordata > Aves > Psittaciformes > Psittacidae > Forpus > Forpus xanthops. Next base: position 11,173 of record JASSUY010045792.1, read on the forward strand.
CCCCCCGTGTTTTGCAGAAGAATTCAAAGGGAGGTAATTCTTCCCATTTAACACTCCTGACATAATCATCTCGTGCTCGTTCATGCTGGATCCTGGATATTCGAGAACATCAAAACACTTTAGTTACACTGGGAAAATAAAACCAGCACTTATTTTAAAGGTTTCAGTTATTTTTGGAGTCCAGTACGTTTATAAAGGGTATTTCAGAAACTGAGACTATTAAAGTGCAATAGAAAAACTTCCTTGCTCCTTTTCAATTGCATAATTTAAAAAATGAAGAAAATTGAACCTACTTCAGTGTTTACAGCCCAAGTGTGGCAGAACTGGACCAGCCTTGAGAGAACCAGGAAGTGAGGCTGACATAGTCTCCAGTCAGGATCTGCATGCCGAAGCTCAGCTCAGAGAGTGAGCCAGCTTGAACTGGGTGAGAAGCTGCCCTGCGGTGGGGTGGTCAACAGCATTGGTGGAAGAGATGGGTTTGTGTGGTTTTGTTTTAAATAGCTTGCATGTCCCCACCTCTACTGCATAAGAGGTGAAAAACAAAGCCTGGAGGAGAGATGTGCTGTAGCATGTCAGCCTGTGGAGTTGTTGCCAAGTTAAAACTTAAGGAGAAGAGCTTAATGCATTGTTATCCCTTTTGTTAACCACCAGGGCACTTGCTGAAGGATGCTTACTCAGCAAGCATGCTGTTTGTTCACCCCTCAGACAGCTCCCCTGTGGTTTCTGCTTGGCCTTTTAGCTCCAGTGTGGTGAACTGTTTAACGCATCTGAAGCCTGTATTTGGCCTTTCAGCTGGTGGAGAAATCAGGTGTGTCAGGAGGAAATCTATTCCATGTGTTCTGGGAGGAAACTTCTTAAGATGCTCCCAGGGGTGGATGACTTGGGTCAGTACTAAGGAGTAGGGCTGAGAAAGCAACAGGCTCAGCCCTTGGAAGTATCTGAGATGGCCAAGTGACTTGTGGCACAGAAAAGGGAGCCCAAGGAGAGGGGTAAGGAAGAGCTGTAACTGCACAGAGGTATGCTGCAGGCTCATGAGCTAATGCATCCATGACTGGGCTGTAAGGAAGCTTGTGCTTTGTTTAGGTGATTCAGAAGATACCAGCAGGCTTGCTGTATAAAAAGATCAATTTCCAACTGGCTGGGCCCACTGAGATTTCCTCACTGACCTTTTCAGAACACATTTGTGAAACCTGCTGTTACTGTTCCGATAGCAGTTGTTTAAAGAAAAAAAATCTGCCTTATTACTCTCTCCAGATAACTAATTAAATCAGTGTCACTTTCTGGTTTCTGTATATAAACGCAATAAACCCCATCCATTTTGCACATCCTGCCTCCCCCCCATCCTCATCCTTCAGTCCTTACCAGGGAACTGCAGATCAGACTTGCTCTTTATGAAAACTTTTGTTTGTAGAGGAACTTAGAAAATCTTTATTCTCTGATACATTTTGGAAGTGCAGAGAGGTTTCCTAGAGCAGGCTTCATTTTAAGGCTTTATTTTTATACAGGAAATAAGCCCTTTTCCAATCCTTCATCTCCTCCTCCTGCCCTTGCACACCAGGACAGAGCAGCCGCTTCCCACACCTCTGCTCAGAGCTCTGTGTGCAGCACTGCTTCCCAACAGGCCCCTGCAGGGGTGTGCAGCTGCATGTACCCACCAGAGCAGGTTCTGCTGATGTCCGCATATGCTTCTCATGAGCTCCGCTGCTGCCTCTGTCCTCGTGTGAGCAGCAATGGAGGCAACTGAGCTGTCTGGAAAATGTTTCTGACTCTGCAATATGCTTCCTTCCAAAAGAAACCAAGTGAGGCTGGCTGTGAAGCAGATGTCTGAGATGCGGTGGGTAGGATGCTGGTGGTTGCTGATGCAAATGGGAAGGGGATATCGGTTGCCTTTGTGCATTAATCTTCTTTCCTGTATGGGTTTTCTTTTTATCTGAATTGCACCACTATGGAATTATTTGAAAAATGGTACTCCATATATATGTGGGATTTAAAAACAAAACCATAATTGATGCTGTGCAGGATGTCACTCGATTGGTTTTATTTTGCTTTATTTTATATATATATTTTCTGGTATCCTGTACATTGCAGTGGGTGTGAAGATAGTATTTTAATATTTGTACAAAGTTTAATTTAATTGTTCTATGTATATAACTGCATTTCTAAATTAAAAATCTTTTGAAGTGAAGCTGTAATCTCTTGTGTATGTCTTTAGACCACTTGGGCCTTGTAGACTGGAAATGTGGCAGACCATCAGGGAGTAAGTTGCAGTAGTGCAGTGCCTTCCCTGTGAAGATCGAGATGAAGCTAAGCTGGGTATGTTCACACATAGCTTGTGGAGTCACACAATGGTTTAGATTCGTAGGGGCTTTAAAGCTTACCAGTTTCAATTCCCTTGCTGTGAGCAGGGACACCTTCCACTAGAGCAGGTTACTCCAAGCCCCTTCCAAGCTGGCCTTGAACACTGCCAGGGATGGGGCAGCCACAGCTTCTCTGGGCAATCTGTGCCAGTGCCTCACCACCCTCACTGTAAAGAACTTCTTCCTTGTATTTCACCTACATCCATCAGTTTAAAGCCATTTTCCCCTATCGTATCATTACATGCCCTTGTAAAAACTCTCCAGCTTTCCTGTAGGCCCCCTTTAGGTACTGGAAGGCTACTATAATATCTCCCTGGAGCCTTCTCCAGGCAGAACAGCCCCAGCTCTCTCAGCCTGTCTTCACAGTAGATGTGCTCCAGCCCTCTGACCATCTTTGTGGTCCTTACCTGCACTCATTCCCACAGCTCCACACCCCCCTTTTGCTGGGGCCCCAGAGCCAAGTGCAGCACTGCACGTCAGGTACAGGGTTTGTGCAGCCTTCTTACAAGGGTTATCTGTTTCCAAAACTGGATTTGATGTAAGGAAAGAAGATTTTGGGGAGCGTTTGAAGCAACTACTGCATGGTTCTCTTACAGTCTCCTGCTTGCTGGGCTTGGAAGCCCACATTTGCAACTGCTGCAGCAATAACTGATGACTGCTGCGGTGTCTCCATCCAGTGGTGGGGTCCTCGGGAACAGTGAGTCAGGAGAGACGAGCCAAGTTGTTAACAGTAGGAAAGGGAAGGGGAAAAAGGTTTAAAAAGATAATATATGGTATGGCATGAGAGGACTTTGGGGAGGAAGGAGGGGTGAGGCACTGGAGAGATCTTTCAAATTTATTAATAAATGTGTAATTTATCATGGAGATAAGGAGTAAAATATATGTAGGAAGAGGATGATGTTTTTGGAGGGAAGATAGCTCTCACTGGGGAAATACTAATCCCAAGTGGGCAGCAGGACAGCACAGGAGGCACTGGAAGGATCTTTCAAATCTATGGGTGTAGACAATGTAGGCTGAGGTGCAGAGGTTCGGCTCTGTGTGGGATCTGCACTTCCCTGTTCTAGGTAGCTGAGTTGTGCTGCACTGGAATGCTGCAGGAGTAGAAACTGCCAAGGAGCAGACGCCCACTGTTCAGTTAGTGCCATAATGGGCTCTGTTTATTACTGTTACTAGTACCTGACTTGCTTTGAAGACCTAAAGTAAGATTGCCCTCTGAGGTAAGCGTGCTATTCTTTTAAAGAGATCTGTTGGGACTGTAAAAGGGAAGGAGAGGGTGGAGATTCTTTCAGCCAACTTGCTTAAAGCAAAGTCCTTAGGGATGTTACAAGATTCTTATATACTCATGATTCTCATCTGTGGAGGAAAGGACATGTTAAGAGAAGGGAAGGGGTGACATCTATCTTCCTCCTATTTCCATTTATTCTTTGATTCATCCCCACATAGTAAGCTGATCTTGCTATAGTTTTGTCACTGCAGAACTGGAGCTCTGTGGCCTGTGCAGACAGTTGGCACGTTGAGAAGTCAGTGGCCTCCAGGAATTACTTTGATTACTGTTTTCCACAGTACTAATTTACTGTTTCCCTGCCGCAGCAGTTCTGGAGCTGGGAATGTGCCCTTTTTGTTCTTCTGCTGCTTTTATCTTTCAGGCACATTGGAAATAACTTGTCACCTCTGGTTTGTGCCGGCAGTGAGGAACACCTGAGGGAAGCCAGCCTGAGGTGGGTGGTTTGGGAAACCCTCCTGAACAGAAGGGCGGAAAGGCTGGGGCGACAGGGAAGTCAGGAGAGCAGCCTCCCCACAGTGACACTGACCCCGCCACAAAGCTGCTTTGAGAAAGGGGATAGATGGGCTCTTGCCCTCACCAGGCATCCTGTCAACCAGAGCACTGCACTGCCTGGCTCCCAGACGGAATGTTCTGTACAACTGGATTTCCCAGCCCTGTTACAACCGCATGCTTTAACTCTTTCACAGGACCCAGAACATCTGGAGCATTTCCTTGCCACCCCTGGCTGCTGCATGCCACATCACCACCCCTGGAAAGCTTCGTGGTGGGTTTGCATTGTCAGATCATCTCTTGATGTTGCTTTAGCTTTGTCTCTGCTGGAGCCCTGCCCTGCCTCTGACCTGGTTTTAGTTAGAGTGTCACCAAATGCAGGTTTCTCCCCTGAAAGCAGAAGAATGCTGGCAGGCTATGTGCCAACGAGCCCTGTGCTTTGCAAACTAAGTGTCTGCACAACCCTCCTCACTTGCTGGGCTGTGCAGAGGGTCCCCTGTATGTGCTGCCACTAAGGAAGAGAGCAGGGTCTGGCCAGGACAGGACGCCAGCCCCCAGAACTATTGGCTGACAAAGCTGCAATGGTCTCTCCCAGCACCAAGCCAGCACCCTGGCACACAGGGGAGGGACGGAGAAGCACACACAATGGGCTGATTCTGTTCCCTTTTGCAGCAGGATCACGTTTAGCAGCAAACTCTACACCTTAACCCTGGTGAGATCTCGGCATATGGAGGCTGTCCTTTGGCATCTGGCCTGTGCTGAGCTCATGGTGGGTCCATGAGACTCAGCTCAAGGTTTTTATGCTACATCCATGAAAAAAGCCCAAATCTGGGGCAAGAGGGCACAGAGTGGTGCCACATGCTGGCATTCAGGACACAAATACCCTTGTTTCCGTGTCTGCTTCTACACTGCTATCTGCATCTCCACGTAGCTGTTTTATGGGGTGGTGTTTGAGACCACGCTGTGTTTGACAGCTCTGCCTGGCAAGCAGAGTTTGATTTCCAGTTCCATGGATCACAAGTGAGGTCAGGGGACCCACTTCACAGGGCAGATGTGCTCTCCCTGCCCCCACAGCATAGCAGACCATGGCACCTAGCAGCCCTGGAGCAGCCTGCAGCAGGGGCAATAATGCACTGCAGGGCTGAGGCTCTCAGAGAAAGAAGAGGGAGCCATAGTGTGCTGCAGCACACTACAGCCGAGAGCAGCAAGGAGTCTCTGGCAGCAGGTAGGTGTCCCTCCCTTTGCCACTGTGGCCTGACAAGGTGTGTGTGCTCCTGCCACCTCTCCATGGTCCAGAAGCAGCTGGGGTCGCAGAAGGAGACGTTGGAGAGCTGGTGGTGGTGGGGCACATCTCCTTACAGGTTGACGGCAGCTGGGGTTGCTGCTTGCAAGGCTGGGGCTGGGCTGGGCAGAGCTGCAGCTGGTACACAGCTGGCTTTGCTTCTGCACTAGCTGCGCCCGTCAGCAGGCTCTCCCTTAAGAAGCACTAATGTGCTACCCATGTTTAGAAAATATAGGATGTTTTTCTTTAAACCCAAGTTTAAAGACTCCTCATGCTGAGGAGATCTTTGCGCCAGGTTTGGGAGTAGCAGCATTTTCCTGGGGAGGAAAATTCAAGTGGCAAAAAGCCCTCTTGGACAAGTCTCATGGGAGCCAGGAGCAAAAGCCTGTCACTCAGGGTGCTACAGCGCTGGGTTTCCCACCTCATGCTCCCATCCCCGGGTGCTGCAGGGCAGCATGGGGCTCCCTGCAGCTGAGGCAGGGCAGCAGTTCTGCAGAAATTCCTCTCCTCCATCTCTATGAGCCAGCTCTGCAGGACGGTGGAGATTTCCCTCTAACAGCTGCTTCCAAGAGATTTATGATCCTGGGTTCAGCTCTGCAGACAAAGTTGTACCATTCTACAGTCTGTGTTTCCCCTTATACACGTAACGTGGCTCCAATAACTGTTTCCTGTGGGAAGCTCTAAAATGGTTGATTTGTTACTGAAGCCATTCAGCATTTCTCTGGAGCTGCTTCGATGCTTTCTCAACAGCCTTACAAACAGCTGGGAATCTCTCTCTGTGGCATGTCGATGGGTAGGAAGGCCCATGCTGCCCGTGTTGGTGTGGAGGGGAGAGTGCAAAGCACAGAAGATTGAAGTAACCTTTCCCCGGGTCATACCAGAGGCTGCAAAACAAACGCTCTTAATGACATCTTCAGCATGTCTCCTTCCAGACCTCTGCTTCAACTGTGAGCCCGTTTCTTCTGCATAGGGTGATCCTGCTGCCACCCAGAGGAATGGCACCTTTATTCCCACGAAGCCTGTGCCTGCAGGGAGTGAGTGAAATGGTAATTCAGAGATATTGATTCTCAGCATCCTGGAAGCATAGTGCCAAGGGCAACACCTGCTACATAATCACTCTCTTCTTATCCTGCCTTGTGGCTAATGAGTTTGAGATAAATTAGCCAGGGCCATGCCCTGGGGAATCAAATGAAGGCCCTGCTGTTCCTAAGAGACCAGTGGGGACTCTGGAACAGACAGGCAAGAAGTTCAGCTTTATTCTTTGCTGCATTTTGGCAACAAAATAAGGGATTTCAGAACAAGGCAGTAAAAATATAACTTAATGGAGCATGGAAGGGATCTCTATGCAGGGACACGTGGTGCTGGAATACCTCCAAGGCACTGGACTTAAGTTTTCTTGCTTACTGGTGCAATAGGAAACAAAGTGTGTTGCTGTTCTGATTGGTTTACCAATTGTTGGACTGGTCCTGGTCCCTGTGAGTTGAGAACCAATCCGTTACCGTTATCAAGTTGGAAAGGGGCAGGTAAATACAACTCTAGGACATCTAAACCACAACAGCCTCTCAAGATGACAAAATCTGAGATGGTGATGGCTTTGATTTCAGACACTGTGTGCTGCACTGAGGCTGTGCATGGCACGGCAGTAGTGCCATCAGCACCTGGGCACTTTGAGGATGTCATCCTACTCTCCATGGGCTCTAACCCAGTACTTCCATCTGCAGAGGGTCAAAAGCCATCCTAAACCTGGCTTGGACCAGAAACTCCTTGGCAGAAGCCTAGGTAGTAGAATGTGGGTGCTTTTCTTGCTTTGTCAGGCAAAACCCCGCGGATTCCTTCAGTGCCAGGGTGTGGAATTTGCATGTGGGACCTAATGGCCACTTAATGGGAAAACAAATCTCTGGCTGCTCAGGGTCATCATCTGCTCCCTGCAGTTAGAGCTCACTGCTTGCTTTGCCAGAGCAATAGGTGATTTTCTTACATGTGAGGATACAAATCTTCCAGACATGATGCCCTTCTGGGCAGTTGTTGCAGCTTCCTCTGAAATACCCAAAACCCACAAAATATTATTTTTTTTTTTTTTTTTTTTTTAATGTCCAAAATATTTTTCTTATTTTGTTCAGTTTCATAACTAAAAAAAAAAAAAGAAGTTTATTTAAAACTCCAATGTGTCTCCTTTTTAGTCTGGTGAGGGAGTAGGGGTATATTAATGCTTGAGGAGGATTCCATCCCTCCCCTGCTTCTCAAAAAAAGCTTGCCTTGTTCCAAGTATTCCCTTTCTGCCTGTCTCCATACAAAATATTAGGGATACGGGTCTGGTATTCATTCTAAGCTCCCAACAGAGTAAGATCAATGAAACTTTAAATAAGGCAGCTGTGAGCCAGTGTGTCATTTAGCTGTTGAAGTTAAAAGCATGTATAACAAAAATGAGCATTATCATTTTGCTAGGGTCTTTATTCCCTCTTTCAGAAGCTTGTGTGACATTATCTTGTGGCTGATGTTTCATAGGCAGCAGATTTTGTTTTGCATCTGTGTACCTGCCTATCTACTAGAACATGAAGCTTAGATCATGAAGCATTTACTATTACATAGCTATGGCTACTTTTACCTTTGCAATCAGAGGTGCCTGATAGTTTAACCCCAAAGTCACCTTGTTTTTCCTTGAATGTGAAAATAATGAGGTAAACTGGAAAAGCTTAAAAATTGTCTTTCCTTTAAATAGGGAGTGAAATTTAAAAAGTCTGGGTTTGTTTTCTTTTATTCTTCTTCATTTTTTTCTAGCTTTGGACAAGAACCCAAACCCAAAATAGGATCAAATGAAGTTGCCAGGTGCAGCCGTCAGGAACGCTTCAAGTTCCTGTGAGCAGCATGTTGCACACCAAGAGGAGAGCCCAGCAGTATTTTCCCTGGATGATTATTCTCTACCATGAAGCTGCCAGCCACATCCAGTGACTGAAGCCCACACCTCCATCTCAGTCAGACAGTGGAGCTGAGGTCCCAGAGAGCTTTTATCACCAAACAGGGTGTCCATTTTCCTTCCTCCCTCAGCAGGGCAGGCCAGAGCAGGAGAGGTTGATCAGCCCAGCCTTGTCACACAAATTCAGCCCTGCCTCTTGGTTTGCCACCAACAGATGGGAAGGAGGGGTGGGAGGAGGTGTCTTGGGGGAGCAGCCACATATTCGAGCATGATGATATTTCTCATTTTAATCAGCTGTATTGCAGTCAAGTCTAAAGCGCAGGAAGACAAAGGAAAGGTCACACAAGAGCAATGCAATGATCAGAGGCTGGAAGGGCTTACAAGAAGAGACTAAAAGGTACAAATGTGTATTTCAGGGACAGCTGAGGAAGGCTGGTGTTACCATGCAAAGGGAACAGTCCCCAGGGAGGAAAAGTCTTTAGCCTACTTCAAGGGCTTGTAACTCAGTGTGACAGGAGGAATTTTGAAAGGCAAATATGGGTTAAACAGAAAAAAAAAGGTTACTCATGATGTCATTTGTTAGAAGTGATTTCCCACAGGGAGCAGTGGGAGCCCAGGCTTCCCACCTGCCTGTATGCTGGGAGGGGAAGTACTTTCCTGTGCCCCAGGAAAGGCAGGAGGTGGTGTCAAGGAGACAAGGCAAGTACTGAGTGATGGGCTGGCCTGCCAGGCTCTTTGTCTTCCATCTTTCTGCCTGCTCAAAATAATGGCCTGTGCCTGTTGCTTATCCTATGTGCCATCCCATGCTTGAATTTGGCAACAATAACAAAAGAAAACTGTTCTCCCAGTGTATGTGCTGTGAATTAGCAGCGGGGGTGTGTGTGTGGTGTGGGTTATTGGAAGGCTGTATAGAAGAATCAGAACCTGGAAAAGCTGATGTACCTTTATTTAATGCACTGCACAGCTCAGGGGCTTCATGAGAGATCCCTTGGCTGTTTCAGTGCTGCAGAAATGGTGCCAAATAGAAGAGATGTGTATAATCATGTATTTTGTTGCTGGCAGACACATGGTTGGGACACTGGTGGCCAAGCGCCTAATATTAGAGAAATAGGTGCAATATGTGCTTCTGAATGGTCGGGGAAGGGAAAGAACAAATAGAGAATGTGCCTATTTCTTAAAGCATTTAATCTTTCTAAAATAATGAAAAATGTGACTTAACCAGGAGCCTTTCTGGCCATTCTGTTCATGAGCAAAGCCCAAAAATTACCTTATCAAAGCATTTGTTTTCGCCAAAAGGGACATGCTCAGCTCAATGCTGACAAAGCAGCACAGTCACTCATCTGAGTGCAGAATTTGGGAAGGCAGCTGTGCTGCTGACATTTCTTTATGGGAGATGATACCAATTCCTGTGCCAAGCGAACAGGCATTTTTGAGCAAGAACTGCAGAAGAAGCAAAGCTAATGCAAGCAGATAATGATGCACTGGCAGGAGCCAGGCACCAGTGCTCCTGGCCTAATTCTCTGCAGTGTCCTGACAGCCCTAGGGTGCCTGACTGCATTGGTTTTCTAAGCTGGTGGAGGAAAGATCTGCTCCTCTCTGGCTCTGCAAGGAGAAACCCCGCTGCAGAAGGCCCAACGCACAATGCTGGCAGTGCAGGTGCTCATGGTGAAAGGTTCGGGAATGGAGCTTTCTCTGGAGTGGGCAAGTCGAGCAGCTGCTCTGCCATTGCCTCATGATGGTCCTTGTGCCCAAACTTTCAGCCAGAGGAAATCCCTGAGGCTGAAACTTTAAGTTCTGGCACCAGATAAGCAGGATGGCAGATAAACAACTTAAAGTGCCAGACCCAGATGGATGAATGTTCAGGAACCATGCTGAGAGACCAAGCCGCTCCATGGGAACCTAGTGCACAGCTAGAAACTTGCTGTCAAATCTAACCCACCATTTTAGAAAACTGCTGAAGGAGGCAAAGGTTTGATAATGCTGACCAGCTCCATGCGCTACTTGTGCTTCCCTGGCCCCAGCTGGATGACAACCAGCCCCTCAAAGGCCCACTGAGGTGGCTGAGAAGGAGAGACAATGCAGGACCTTGGGTTACTGGTGCTTTGCAGCCTTGCCTGCACAGCAGATCACTGATGTCAGAGGTCTGAGGTTACGTTTGGTATGAGCTGACCCTCATCCCCTAATATAGGACTTTTAAGTCAGCACAGAGTACTATCATTCAGTTGAAGCTGCATGCTGCATTACTAAGAGATGCATGGGAAATCTTCCCCTGAGCCTTCCAGCTGTGCAGGCTGGCTACTGTCCCACTTTAACCTCTATATTTGCTGGTGTAGATCACTTCTTAATGCCTCCAGATGAGAGTGCTTTGCAGCACCAGCCCCTGCTCTGCGCTGGTGGAGTGCTTCTTGCAGAAAGAGCTCATGTCTGAGGATAACATGAGCCAAAATCTGCTGAATCTTATCTTTCATTTAAACACCCTTTCCAGCATTTGTGGCAGCAAGGGAAATATTCAGAGAACGTATTGTTGTCTTTTTGAGGGATTGCATGGCTAGTTTTATGGGTAAGGGAAGGGTGAATTCCAGTGTCCTCCATAATCATTCTAGCTCTTGTGCTGTTATACCTATCACATAGTTCGCCGTACATCACAGGATGGTTTAAAGCTCAAGGGCCTGATGTCATGTGGTAGCATGGTGCCCAGCAGGGAAAGAGCACTTCAGAGGTAGATTCCCTGGTGTGGATATGGTGAAATGCAGATCTCTGACAGCAGAACCTTCTCAAGGAGGGTGATAGCTCTAATTCAAAAACCAAAGCAGTTGATACTACAGTAGCCCTGAAAGTTGAGTCAGTAAAACTGAAGGAGGGAGAACAGCAAGGGGGAGAAGCTGAGAGCAGAAACCTCCCGAACCAAGTCTGATACTGCATTGACTGTAGCATCAAATCATACATATATAGAAAGACTGTGTAATCCTGTATCTTTACACAATATGGAAAGAAAGACCTCTGTACTGGTATGAGTACTTTCAAAGACTTATAATGCTAAATATACCTTTTCAAAGAAACTATCCTGGCATAAAAATTCTGTGCAAGCTAGGCATAATTCCTGGATGGTTAAACAGTTGTTGACATTACAGCTTGGTTTCCAGCAGTATTTGTCAGCAGATTGGATATCATATTGATGTCCGATATATATGTAAGCTTCATCCTTTCTGCACTGTGTTTTTACCAGTGTAAATATACCAAATATTTTAATAATAATAATAAAATAATAATTATTATAATTATTAATAATAAAAATGCCAAATAGTTTAAACAGCCTCTTGTGATTACAGCTTAATGAGTTTCCCTGGGTTGTGCAACTATGTGGTATATTGTTTTAATGTTGATTTTGCTTAGTATAACAGCTGCCTAAAAATAAGAAATAAACCCACTGATGACGACGGGACATGTACAATCCTCCTCAGATTTGAAAAGCATGTGAGAGGTAGGTGATATAAACATGATAAGACACTTACAGCATTGACAATACTCCAGGCTTCCACAAGGGTTTGACCCCTACTTGGAGATTTCACAGAGCGATATATACTGCTCTTCATGAGCTATGTGGCAGTCATATGCCTGTTGGAGTATTACTGTGCTGTAAGGAAACAGAGGTAATTCTCAAATCTTACTTTACTGTCAATTAAGTACTTCATCACTCAGCCCATAAATACCATGTCCTATGTTGCCACATCCCAGAATAAGGTTTACCTGTTTCTGCAATGCCAGTGTATTTTGAGTTATTTTCAGCCTGTGATCCACTTTAGCTCAAGCCTTTATAGGTGTTGCTACTTCCTGAATAGGCATTTCTGATTTTATACCGGTGGATACTTCGTTAGCATAGCCTGCCCTTATTCTTGCAGAATCGTATCTTGTTGTTGAGCCATTCCTTTGGTTTCTGAGTCTTATTTTGATTTTTTTGTTCTTGTCTTCAGAGTGTTTAAAACTCTTCCCAGTCTGATTCATCTGCATGCTCTAATCTGCTTAACAAATTATTAATGCAGATGTTGAATGGTCCTATACTAAGAAGAGATCCCTGATTCCCCAGTGGAACTGTCCCCAAGTTTTCAAGGAGTTATTTTGAATGCAAACTCTGCAAAAGTTTTGCTTATAGCTTATAATGGATTTTACCTTGGCATTTTCCTGTTTGCTTAAGAAAAATAGACTAAAATCTTTACTATAGTCAGGTTTAACACACCTCTATTTCCCCCCTTGCCCACTAGCTTAGTTATTCCAATAAGGGATACTGGATTCATTTAAAACAGCTTGTTCTAGATTGCCTGCCTTGTTGGCATGAGCAGCTTACCAGTTTACTGAATGAAAGTGCTTATAAACTGATGATTTAATCTTTTGTTCCAACAACTTTCTGACCTTTGGAGTTAAGCCTGCTAGCTGAAAAATCACTGCACTGCCAGGATGTTAGGCATTGGGGATGGTGCTAGAGATTCCTCAGTGATGGTTCCTTAGTTACTTCAGGGAGTTTCTTAAGCATTAAAATGCTGGCTGCTTGAGAATATGTGAACTTCATCCTATTCTTCCCCTCCTATGACCCATGTTCTTCATGTTCTGTTTAAGACAAACACTGAGTCTCAATTAAGCAAAAGGTGAAGATGATATGACATGCTCAGTGTCTGCAATCTGTTGTTTGCTGAAAATAAAATATCTTGCCAATGTTAGTCCCTGGGTCTATGTAAACAAAGAAGATGAATTCTCAAAACAAAGACGTGATATCTGAGCTGCTTGGAAATGTAGCAGCAGACCATAGCCATGAGTGCAGTGGTTGCATTTGGGGGTACATGTAACATTGAGTTAAAACAGAAAGGGGCTCAGGATCTTTCAGGAAAGGTCCAGGTGTGGAACCTCACATGATTCTGCCTCTGAAGGCTAACAAATAGGTTTGACCCAGTAAAATGTTTTTGTATCAGTCTACAACTTGCTCTCAGTGTTGTAAGATTTCCTCACCGGTTCACGTTCAGCATCTATAACTGAATACCCTGAGCTGCTGCAAACTTGTTCTGATGATTCAAATATTAACCCAACAAGAAAAGAAAACCTTTTTCAGATTTGATTTTATTTCAAGCAGGGCTTAATGTGTGTGTCATGGGTTCAGCAGCAGCAGTCATTTTTCTTTAAGCAGTAGCTGGTGAGCACTGTGTTTTGGATTGTTGGCTT
>JASSUY010045796.1:0-13100 GCA_032466535.1 Forpus xanthops
CATTTTCCCCGGGACTGGGGAAGAAAGAGGGGGGGGGGGGTGCACAGAACTGTTTGAGGGGCCTCAAACTACGACAGAGAGTTAGCTGGAGATATTTAGAATAAGTATTGGAAAACATTTGCTATCACTATGGATAATAAACAGTGGAATGTGGCGATCTGGACAGTGGTATTCACTGCGAGCTTAAAGGACAGAATAAATGACACATATCAAGAATAGTTTAGATGTACTGATCCTGCTCCAGTGTAGGGGAAGTTTACATTATTTTTTAAAGTGCAATTATTCACAGCTTGAGAAATACCGAGTTAGGTAATTCTTGAAGGTATCCATTTTCAGTTGTTGCTGTTATTGTATTCTGTATTTGTATACATGCATGTATGTATTTACTATTCACTGATTACCCACTTCCTTCCCAGCATTTCGGAGAGGAGAAATGACTTCTAGGGTGAACATGTTGGAAGGGTGCAAATGCATGGACTCAGTTGGGAAGCATTTGTTTTGTCTTCAGCGCTTGTAGAAGCAGCTTTATTCTTTCCAGCAGAAAAGACAACAGTGAATTACCACTGAGTTCACTTTTCTTGCAGTTTGGGTAAAAAAGGTTTTTCTTTGTTCTTACCTGCTTCATTGCTACAGAAGGTAGGACTGAGTGTGTTACTAAATTGCAACCTTAGTTTGAATCTTGCTTTATTTACAGACGGCAGAATACACCGTCAAAATATTTTCATAGTTTTGCAGCATCAGATATGTTGACCCACTATATGAAACAAGAGCTATATGGTATACTTCTAATAATATTAGGGTTTAGAACATTTTTAGCTTAGTATAAAAGTCACAAAACCAAAAGTTGACCTTGGAGATCTTACCTGCTTTCCTTCTCTGAAACACAAACAGAACATCCACTGGAGCTATTTGTCATGCAATTGTGCTTAATTTTGTTCTTTAGGAGCTGATGCAAATGAAGCAGGATCTGGAAGAAGTATTAATAGCAAAAGAACAACAAGAAGAGATTTTGAGAAAGAGAGAGAGAGAGCTTACTGCTTTAAAAGGAGCACTAAAAGAAGAAGTATCCAGCCATGACATGGAGATGGATAAACTTAAAGAACAGCATGATAAAGAATTGCTTGATCTACAGCAGAGCCTGGAGAAAGCAACAGAGGTGAAAATAAGTGAATACAATTAATTTCTACAAGGAAAAGTCATACCTCTCACAGACGTCATAATAGATGCTTTCAGATACTACTGTTCTCTTAGCAAAATAAATAGGTAGAGATTTGGGCTAGTAGATGCTTAGCTGCTGAGAATAAGTTTTATTTCATGCACATATATAATGTTTTGATTGCTTGCCACAGCTGAATTTGTGGCACTTTATTTACTGTTTTCTTCATTGCAAGCTTTGAGAGAGACTAGATGGGAGTATAGTACAGAGGACCATTTCCTTGTCTTGGGTTAAATGGGATCATTTAAACCTTGAGGATGCCCTGAAGAGCACCAGTGTGATGCTATGGAAATTACAGCTTCCAGCAGTTCTTTGCAGCCCTCTGTTCTCACCTTCAGCTCCTTGTGCCACATCCTGCTCTCTGGTTACATTGCCCCTTCTTCCTTCAACCACTTACGACTACATGGTGGGGTTTTTGTTTGGTTTTGTTTGTGTGGTGATTTGGTTTTTTGCTGGGGTGTTTGGTTTGTTTTTTCATTTGGTTGACTGGTTTGGTTTGTTTTATTTGTGGTGGTGGTGTTGAGTGGTTGGGATTTTTTTGTGTGTTCCTTTTCCCTTTTCATTTGAGTTTACCCTCAATAGTCAAATGAGTACCAGCTCAAGGGAAACAGCAGGGATTGGATGTCTTGAAGGAGACAAGACAAAAATAGAACTGAAGGATTGCCTCTTCCAGAATCAGTATGTGGTCTTTGTCAGGGTGAGAATAGGAACAGTTTTCAAAAGTGCATTATCTGTTACTGTTTTCCAAAAGATGTCCTTTGAGAAGACAGCAGCTAGGAATTTATTGAAAGATTCTTTTGTAAGGGGTCAGTTCTCATAATATTTTGAGCACTATTTTTACAGTCACAGTTATTTGTGTCTATCCCTCATTTTATTTCTGCCAAATATTTCAGAAAATTTCTACAGGCAAACTGCTTGAACAATGCAAGTCAAAATTACAGAACCAGTTTTATGCTTAGAAATGTCTGTGCTGATTTCTTTTACCTTCATGTCATTGGTGTTAAGTGAGTTGCAGTTATCCTGCTGCTTGTGGCCAGAAACATAATGTAGAGCTGAATTAAAATTAAGCTTGCAACTTGAATGATATAGCCAGAGCTGTATATGCTTTATGAGCAAATAGGAGCGTATATGGAACATGCTAGATAGATACTGTTCTGATAGAGTATTTTTGAAGGTTTGTCTCTAAAATTTTCTTCAGTGGCTAGAAAAGTTTTTAATACCCTGGTTTGTATGTACAGCCTGGGATTTTAGGCTTGTTTGGCTTTGATAAATGTGTTGTTCCTCTTTGTTTACATCATCATGAAGGTATTTGACTCATCTGAGCTGCTTGAACTGAATTAATTTTTTTCTTTGAGGGAAAAGTAGAACACGTAAATTATAATTTTTTTTCTCATATGGTAATTGTAGTGACAGCTTAACCTCACTGAACCGTCTTTCAAAGTTACTGCATGGTAATTTACTGTATTTCAATTATGGAACTGTAATTACAACTGACAAGAAATGAAAGAGTAGTCTGTTTGGCATAACAATAACAGTCTGGGAAATGGCTCTATGACTGGGTTACTGTGGTGTAGAGATAGTTATAAATAGCATTTATTTACTTGCATGGCATAGTCTATCTAGTAGTAAATTTAATAAGATGTTCAAAAGTGAAATTTAATTAATGCTGCTCTAAGCACCTGATCTTCTCTTCTGATATTAAGTGATTTTTGTTGGTTTTATTTTAAGTAAAACTTCTTATATCATGCTTAATTGGAAGTTTCTTCTTTGTTTTTAATCTCACTGGTATTAGTACCCTTGATGATTTTTTTAAAAGCCAGCATTACCTCTATGACTACTGGCTGAGATTAATTCTTGAGTTTGATATATTATCTATTAGGCAAGTGTAACTGGAGGAGTTAGATGAGTGTGATCTACTGTGATGTTACTTATGATGTTAATTATTGGTTTTATAATTAATCTGGAATATATAACATTGTATGCTTAAATCATGTTTTATACAATTGAATCTGCCATTCCGTTGTATCGAATGAGGAAAACAGGTGTATAAATGCTGTAATAGTGGTTTCATAGAGCAGGGTGTATCAGAGTCTGTATGTGCAAGTTTGTTAGTTCTTTTATTGCTTTTATATCATCCAAATTGGTACACTGAATAAGGGTGGTTTGTCATATCTCTTAGGCCAAAAAGGAAGTTTTTTGCAGGGAGAAAGGAAGTAATTTTTGTGTAAAATCAACAGTTTTTCAGCTGCTGGAGGCATCAGATAGGTTGACAGGTAACGTAGAGCGCATTTAGTCTTTGTGATTAGAATGTCACATAGATCTGTTTTGAAATCATGTTAGAAACATACACAAGGTTATCTGGTAAAAGAATAGATTGAGGTTATTTGTCATGTGTGATTCTGTTCTCATGCTCACTGGTGTTGTAGGTCAGTTTTTCTGTTTGTTTTCTAGAGATTTTTATATAAAGTCACAGATATTAAGAATTATTTTTTTTTTTGCTAGAGTTCATGTTTTTAACTCATTTCTATGTTATGTCTTATGCTTGTGGTCTTGAGGACTGATTTGGTTGTTTATTAAGAGTGAGATCAGACCGTTTCCATTTAACAATGGTAAAATTTTTACATTTCTGTAACATTTCTGTGGAGTAATAATTGCCTTTAGTTTTTTAATTTATTATTAAATTAATGTCCTAATTAAACATGTGTTTCTTCGTAACAGCAGATGCCAGAGCAGTAAGGAAAATAAGAATCTTTTCCTGGCATTAATGTAGTACAGAAAATTTATATTATTTAATCTGACCCAACAGCACAGTAGGCCAGAATTGTACTGCTTACCTTGCGAGTGCTCTGTTAATGATGTAGATGAAGTGCCATTGTTTATTTCCAGTAACATTTGGAAATACTGTTTGGAATGTAATCCTCTAGGTAAAAGGTTGTAGCAAATTGCAGTGAGTACTGTCCAAACTCCACAAAAATTTTATCAGCTCAGGAGTGCAGTTGCAGTCTGCACAGCACTATCAAATTTATGTCTGCTTTGAGAAGCAGTCTGCACAAATGTTGTTGTTCAGAAAATGCTGTAATCATCACATTGTGAGCAGGCATATCTAAGCCTGACCTTGACTGACTTATTCAGGGTTCATCATACTTCTGACCTTATCCTCAAGATGTTAAAACAGACCTTTAGAGCTTAAAAGCAGTTTTATTTATCCACACATTTCAGAATTCACTGAAGCTAGTGGTCAGATAAGTTTTAACTGACATGTATGAGTAAAGCCGTGGTATGATCAAAGAGAAGGACTTTCACCAGAGCAAGTGAAAGCAACAGCAAAAGACAGTAGTTACCTTCTGCATATATTATCAAATAAAAGTATACTCCTTTAAAATAAGGAACAAATATAAAATCTTGAGTATTGTAGATGAGAAGCATCTTTTTTTTTTGTTTTGTTTTTCCCCATTACGTATATATAATATATGTATTACATATATATATAGTAATCTTGAATTTCGACGAGTCTAGCGCAAACCTGCGAAGAACTTTGAAATAAAAGTTGCATATTGATTTTTTTTCTAACAAGCCTGATAATATATTTCTTCTTCAAAGCTAATAAAAATCTCCCAGATACAGTAGAAGTTTAACAAAAACTAGCTTAAGCATTGTAGATTAAGTTGATACAAACCCTGTGTGCCTTTCTTCAGAAATGGCTTGGCAAATATAGTTTAAATATAAAATGAAGCATAACTAAAGTTAGTGTATTCTGAGAACCTATTTTGAAATAATGCTCCACAAACACAGCAGTGGTTACTTAAGTCACTCAGAGTAAAAGTGAAGTCATAACTGGTTGTGGAACATCACAGAGACACTGGTACATAAAGGGATAGACAAACATACTGTGTATAACTGTGAAACCATATAAGGAAAAAAACAAATAGGATCTCAACTAATAACATGAAATTTTGGGGTTACAATAAATAGCTCTAGAAAAGCATCTTCTTTATAAAAGAAACAAATTATATAATAGGAATTGCTTGGGCCTAAGAATATCATTATGCCCTTGTGTACATGCATCCATAACTCATCAGAATCTGCATCCTGAATGCTGTGTGTGAGTCTAGCCCATTAACCTCAAACAAGATATATAACAATTGGAAAAGAGTTAGAGAAGATGAGCCAGGATTTCAAATGCCACTGATGTTTTTTCCTTTGTGTGCCTGATCAGCCTTTAACTTATTTCAAAATACTTTTTTCTTTGTTTCAATGGTAGAAGCCAGTTGGTAACTGATCTAAGCTGTATACAGTCCAAGAACAGGGGAGTGTCTGGTCCAAGTCAATGTCCCGTCTTTCATGACACTCTTCTCACCCCCACCCTGCTTTCATTTTCTGCCCTCCTTTGCCAGTTCTCTAAACACTGGATATGTGTTTGACTGATTTCTACTGTGGTCCTACAAACACAAATGGAGCAGGGGAAAGAAAGGGGGGGTGCACAGACGGAAGTGTAGTGGTGGAAGAAAGGCTGCAGGCACTCCTTAAATTGGCACTGTTAGTGGAAGCATGTATTTTAGAACTGTATATGGAAAATCTAGGAGACAGATTTGGTTTGTTTTTCTCTGAAGTGTCTGTTCTGTGCAAAGAAAGGAATTCATTTAATAATAGTATCATGCATGTTTTTAGGCACCCATTAAATATCAAACAAATTATGGGGTATTTGCTGCGTTGTCAAGAATAATGAATATGCCTCTAAAGCACACTGAAGATGTAACTTGGTCTTTAGTGCTAAAGAAAGCTTTTTAAGTTCCAGCTCATCTGGTCTTTCATTTCCGTGCAATTTACTTCTGCATTTTTTTTTTTTAGTGGGGATGTGTGTTATTTGGATGCAGACAGTACCATGAAAATACAACTAAGTGGGTTTTATACTGTATGTAGAGTCTGGAAAGCCTCTTAGCAAAACTGCAATGCAGAGTTCTGTTTGAGTTGGATTAGACCACATCTAAACAGAATAAAAATCTGTTTTCTCATTTGACAGTTGTGAACCTTAAGGCAGGACTGTTTCTGTTAGCCTGCATTGGGAGGGAGGGTTGGGGTTTTGTGTTTTTTTTTTTTTTTTCTTTTTTCTTTTTTTTTGTTGTTTTCTGAAAGTTGGCAAGAGCCAGTGCAGTCAAATACCTCTTTAATACCATCAGGAGTATCTCTAATGCTATCAGCAGATGACAATGTCTGTATGTTTGGGTGGTTTGTCCTATGACAGTATGTATTTGTGTGAAGTACTAGACTGTGTAAGTCCATGCAGGAGGATGCAATGTGAACTCAGAAGTAGTTAATATTTTACTCTAGTATTTGCAACAACTTCTGACCTTGAAAATTCTGTTAGTATAAGCCAGTCTGAGTATGTCATGATATGTAGCTAGGAGGATAATATTGACTTTGGTATAGCTGCTGCTTGAGAGGTTAATACTTTCCTGGCTGTGGATTTTGTAACTGTGTAAATGAATAGTAAGTCACGCTTATACTGGAGAGAAAGAAAAAGAAAAAGAGGGGATGCATTCTCAATTTTAAAATGTAGGCATTTAAGTCTTCATTATATCTCATGAAATAAAACCTGAGTAGTTCTGGAAATAATATTAAGGATATGATACCATTTTGATCCGTGAAAATGGCCTTGCAACAGAACAGGTCTTGCCTCTAAACAGTCACAAGAGAATAATTTTTAACCAGTTAATAGAGTGGCTCTAGCTGAAATGGAAGGAAAGACAGCCTCACTTGCTTGTAACTTTGTGCAGTTGCTTACTGAATAATCTCTTGACGTACAGCTGAGAATTCAAGTAGGTTGCAGTGTACCTCACTGAGGCACGAAAACACATTGACCCTTTTAATAGGTAACTAATAATAGTTAACTTCGAAAGGCATAGCTGTATGTTAAAGTAGGCTAGGCCTCATTTTGAGATCATGGGAGAATTAATATAATTAGTGTAAGGTGGAAAAGCAGTAAGTAAATCTGTTTAGTCTCTTTTCCAGAAGCTTGTTTTTTTTTTTTTTTTCCTTGGTGGGGGAGAGAGAGCCCTGTGGGGTTGGTTGCCTAACACTCCATCACTCTTCTGCTTTCAAGGAGTTTTCTCATTCCTTTTTCAGAACTGTTTTTTATTAGTTTTTTTTAACCTGTGCTATGCAGTGTTACTCATCTAGGACCTCAGCTGTTCTAAGAAACAGTGTCTGAGGTTAGAAGAATTGCCTGAAGTTACACAGTGTAGAGAAATACCGGAACTACGGAGTACAAATAGAAATAGACCTGTTATTTGCATTCATGAGCTTTAAAAACTAGATGACTATACCTGAATAATACTGATTTCAGAAGCTGTCTTCACTGAACAGCTAATAAGGATTACAATTAAAGAGCTGTCCCTATGTTGAGACTCAGTATATTTGTCTTTTTTTCTTTTTGGTGTCAGTCTTTGTATGTAGGTGGGGTTTGGTTTTTTCTTTCTTTGGGAATCACCTGCATCTGAAGGGGGCCTATAGGGATGCTGGGGAGGGACTCTTCATGAGGGACTGTAGTGAGAGGACAGAGGGTAACGGGTTCAGACTTAAACAGGGAAAGTTTAGGTTGGATCTGAAGAAGAAATTCTTTACTGTAAGGGTGGTGAGGCACTGGAATGGGTTGCCCAGGGAAGTTGTGAATGCTCCATCGCTGGCGGTGTTCAAGGCCGGGTTGGACATAGCCTTGGGTGATACAGTTTAGTGGGAGGTGTCCCTGCCCCTAGCAGGGGGGTTGGAACTGGATGATCTTAAGGTCCTTTCCAACCCTAACTATTCTGACTCTATGATTCTATGTTAGGTAGGGAAGTCAATGTCTAGTTGTTTTAGTTAATCTTGATTTGTATATATACAAAAAAGGAGGAGGAAAAAAAACAATAGAAAGGTATTTGGTATCTCCACCACTGCTAACTTCTCAGGATCATCTAAGGGGAGCTAGGGAGATCTGAATCCCTGAAGTCACATGAAGCTTTTTATATGTAGCTCAAGAAGTTGAACAACTAGTCCAGCATCAACCTAAATTCTTAGGAGAATTTAGAGTTGGTTTCAGCAGACAGTATCTTCCATGATAACTTAGGTGTTCTATACCAGGAACAGAATGAAGTGAGCAGCCACACCATTCCCTTTATTTTTCAGAAGATTATTGTGCCATTTACTTTGATTCCACAAGTATGTATAGGGAAAGAAAACTTGAAAGTCTATTACTTCTATTAAAAAAAAAACTTCTCTTTGTGCTGTAGCTCATTTTGGATGAAGATTTATCCTTAGATTTATACATGAAGTATGGCAGTTAAAGAAAAGTCAATTGAACTCAGTTTTACTTGATTCTGAAGGGAAATGTAAAGGTTTTCAGAAAAGTTTTGTGGGTTGTGCCTAAGAAACTTTGAATGTAGCTGAAATGTAACAATTGTAATAAGCTGTGAACAAGATACTTAGCTTCTGCTCATTTTAACTGTTCCTGTATTTTGTAAAAAGACTCTGAAGGTCCCATTCTGCGCAGTCACCTCCAAAAGGGAATTTCACCAGGTGAAACACTGAAGTCATCCAAGACTATTTTTTAATGGTCAGTTACACAACCACTCTCATGTCTTTGCCAGTGTTGAGGGTGTGGTAAAAAAAAAGAGGTGTGGAGCCACAGAACATTTTCTGCATTCCTGGCCAAGAGATTTTTTGCTCCATTCAGGTTGAAGTAGAATGTTTCATTTGCATCTCGAGGTCCGTGTTTGTGTGTTCTTTCCAGTTTCTCTGGGTTTACACAATAAGTGTTGGTAAGGATTTTGATGCCTTATTTACTGAGTTTCATCTCCAGTTCTTTAAATCTGTTTATTGCGTGCATCAAAGTTGAGAGCAGAATATTATAGAAATGTATTTGCTTTGCCAAGATTACTGTAACATAGGAGTTGGAACAACGGTTTGCTTTATTTGGACTTGGCCTTGACTAATTTTAATTTAAATTATTTTTGGACTATAAATCTGTATACAAAGACACAAATACAAATTTTATTAAATTCACTTTTTGTTAGGCAAAACATCTGAAAGGAGCAGGAGGAGAACTATGGAATTTAATTTTGCTGCTGAATTTTCCTTATGGAGAGTGACTTCCTTTGGCCCAAAGCTGAAAAATAAATGCTGCAGCTGTGACTATGTGGGGTCAGATAAGCAGATGTACAATAGGTAAAACTTTATAAATTAGATATACATACCAAATCAAATAGTACATTCATACATGTGATGCATTTTCTCATCATCTTTTCATTCATCTGTTACAAGTTAAAAGTAGTTTTGTACTCACTTAAACACAATGTTAGAATTTTGATTCTTGAACACTGATCAGTGTTTTACAAACTTTGGTGTGTTCCTGCACTCAGTACATACTATTAAAAACTTCTTGTGAATAAAGTATTACATTGAGTATTTCACAAACTTTAGTTCTTTTTCTCACCACAGCTGCAAGCTCATAAGTAACGTTATTCCCCATATTAAGTGTAGGGAAGTAAAAGGCAGACAGATTACTGTCAAAAGGATCCATTAGTTGTGCATGTTCAAACAGAGGTGACAAGGTTAACATAATGTTAACCATTGCATAGTCCTTGGTACATTCAGGGTACAGTTTTTGCTGACTTTAGTTGCAACTGTGCACTTAAAAGTTTATAAGCCAAACCCTTGTGTTTCAAATCAATGGCCAAGGAAACTACAAATCATGCAGTTATTGATCCCCTCTGGAAAGTTTTGGTTGAGTGACTTGCCTCTGGAGCGCTTTGTCAGAGAGAATAATAGACTGCAGATTCTCTAGGGCTGTATTTGGGCACCATAGCTATGAAACTATCCTTTCTCTTTCTGCCTTGCTCATTTCTGCAGCAGCAGCCTCTTTCCCTGTAAACTTTTGAGTTGTTCTCAAGCTGATGGGCTAATCCTTTTAAGTTTCAGAATTAAAATGTGTGAGCACTATAAGAAAATGTCAGTGGCTACTGGCTGCTGTAGATTATTTTCCTCCGTATATGATCTTTTTTTATTTTTTCTGGTCAGAAATTGACTTTTTGCAGTAGACCTTTCTTTTAGGATTTGATAACTTGTTTTTTTCTTCATGATGGTTTGGGCCTACTGTTGCACTAACAAGTAAACCTAAGGCCAGGTTGGACAGAACTTCGAGTGACAAGGTTTAGTGTGAGGTGTCCCTGCCCATGGCAGGGGGATTGGAACTAGATGATCTTAAGGTCCTTTCCAACTCTAACTGTTCTATGATTCTATGTGCAGTATGGTACAATGACAGTGTCAGAATGCAGAAACTTATCTTCAGGCAGTCACAGAGGGCTTCGTATTGTGGGATCTCATCATTACAGCTGTTTTCTTTCTTCTAGACAGGCTTCTTTACCCCCCCAACCCCCCTGTTTGGTTTGGATATTTTTTTTGATATTTCATGTAAATGAAAATAATTATAAGGTATCAGTATGTTTAAGAAGTCTGCAAGGATATGGGTATTAAGAGGAAGGTATTATTCCTCCAGAGAGTGAAGAGATGGAAGTCTGAATATGAAACAGGCTAAATGTAGGGAATAGAAGGCACTGATTGCCCTGGAAGATGGCATGATGACAGACAAATTGAAAGGAAAAGACAAAGTAAATGCAGGCAAACAAACATATCAGGGAAAATGCTATAGGGTTTTTACTTTACATAAATATAATTCCATAATATAGCAAAAAAATAATATATTCATACATACTGCCACAACTAGAAAGTGGGAGTAAAAAGAAATAAGCATGTTTTATGTATCATAGGGAAAAAAACTGCAGTTTTGGATTTGAGATTTGTTAATTTTAATATCCAGAGAGTCCTCTTCACTGCTTGATTTTTTTTTTTTTTGTTTTGTCTTGTTTTGTTTTTTTTGTTTTTTTTTTCCCCTTATCACCATTGTTGTGTGTTTTCATTACTGATTTGGTTTGGTTGTGGTTTTGATTTTTGCTTTTGGTTGTTTTTTTTTGTTGGGTTGTGTTGGGTTTTTGTATGACAAATACATGTGAATATAAAGTACTTCATTTTAGAGTGTTCTTCAAGAATCTTGTTTAACCAGTTTTGTCTGTTACATGCTTTTATGTGTATGTATACATCATCTCATTTCAACTCTGAAGAGACTGATCCTCTAAAACTAAAGAACTAAAGATGTTATGCTGACAGCATATTTGTTAATGTTTCATATTCAACTTAAATCATTACTCTGTGACCTTTACCCAGTTCTGATACTGTGGGTTAAATTTATCTAAATTTTTAAACTATTGCCAAACCTTCACCAATACCCCCAAATGTAGCAATAATAATGGATTTATGAATGGGTACCAGCAGGAGTCATTAGTTGATGTAGTGTTATTAAGCCTTAAGGACCTTTTGTTAGCTCACTGTTTACATACAGCACCATTACAAATAAGTCATGTGTAGACTGAAGGATATGGATCCACAGCACAATCTGTACTTGTGAGTTCTGCCTGTCTGGCTGTTTTCCTCATTTGTACTTACTGCTCCTACAGTATTCAGTGAACATTCTGCTTTCATCTTCTTCACTCTAACCTGCTGTAATTCAATGCTTTTACAAAACAGCTTTCAGCTCCTTTTTTGAAAGTGTGAGCCAGTTACTGAATTTTAAATGAAAGCTGTGCCTTCTTGCTCATGTAGACAGAACTAAAGAGAATAGGATTACTGCTGGCTGTTAGCAAATACCATCTGTTGTACAGTTTAAACTCCTGTGCTGTTGCCACTTTCAGTTTTAGCCTATGAGGTGCAATAGTTGACATTCAAAATATATCGGCATACATAGTAATTTCTTTGTGATTTCAGTGCATTGGTTTTCGTATCTTCTGCTGGCATGTTTTATTATGAAGAATATAGTCAGCCATCTCTAGCGACAGAGTGGTAAATTTAACGTATGATCTCTATGTGAGTAAGACTGCTTTCTAATTGCTGGGGCTGGTTGAGTACACCGCTTATGTAAGCGGAGTTCCGTAGTCAAAGGACGCAACAATCCATTTCTGCTTCAGCAGTGTATGATTTGGTAGTTGCTGGCCTGAACCTTATATAACTGTTCAATATATGGATACAGATCTCTCTCCACTAGGTTCTCCCCTAATGGTACTGCTACAGGGGGTATCTGCCAAAACTACATTTCAGTGCTTATTTCCTTTGCATATCCTTTCTAATGATACCTGTCATGTTCACCTGGCTTTCCAAGAGAAGAGCCAGAGGGGAGGTAGAAGGTGACATGGGGTGCCAGATAAGATGAATTGGGAGAATAGGGGAAAGGAAGAGGTGTGGAGTTCTTTGCTCTGACTTTCTGTTGCAATATGCTATGATGTGTGTTGCCAAAAGCTATTATAATCCGGAAGCTTCATTTGTGCCAGTGAAGAGCTCTGCATGCATTTCTCATTACAGCAAGGATAAATGAATATAGGGTTGAGGATTTTTTTCTATCTAAACCCAGCTGTGTAATTTGACTCTTGTGGAGAAGTGATGCTGTGCGTGCATTTTATACTCAAAGAACATAGAATCATAGAATAGTTAGGGTTGGAAAGGACCTTAAGGTCATCTGGTTCCAGTCTCCCTGCCATGGGCAGGGGCACCATGCACTAACCCCTGCCACCCAAGGCTATGTCCAACCTGGCCTTGAATGTTGTCAATGATGGAGCATTCACAGCTTCCCTGAGCAACCCATTCCAGTGCCTGAACACCCTAACAGTAAAGAATTTCTTCCTCAGATCCAATCTAAATTTCCCCTGTTTAAGTTTGAACCCGTTACTCCTTGTCCTCTCAGTACAGTCCCTCATGAAGAGTCCCTCCCCACCATCCCTATAGGCCCCCTTCAGATACTGGAAGG
>JASSUY010045799.1:0-19817 GCA_032466535.1 Forpus xanthops
ACAATCCATCATATGGGGGGAGGGTGGGGGGGATAAACACATCATTTTTTTGTACAACACAAAGAAATACCAAGCCTGTAGAACCTGGAGGTAGAAACCAAATCATTTTAACAAGAAAACCCTTTCAAAAGGACCCCACAGTTTCCCCAGGCCACAGAGAAGCAATATTCAAACAACAGACATTACCAACTGACAGCTCACCCTTGCATATAATTTTACCAGAAGGCACCACTAAACACAAATCAAGACACAGCACAAAAAGTTGCCAACACCACCAAACCTCACACCACCAAACCTCACTTTCTTTCCCTGCAGCATCCTCTAAGTCGCTTGGAGAGTGAAGAATTGGCTCACCTGCACCGGGGGGGACCAGTTGTGGGCACAGGAGCACTCTGACCACCGCTGCCCCTGGCTGCCCTGTGGCTTGGATGGGGATTTATGGGGGCTCTTCCGTACAGTGTCCCACAAAGGGACAAACTTGCTCCTGCCTTGGCTGGCACCCCCAGGTCCCCAGGAGGGAAACGCCTGAGAGCTACACTGAAGCCCAGGAGGATGCTGATGCCAACGGCAGGCACAGTGAGCATCCTTTGCTGCTGGAGGCACATTCCTGCCGGCATCCGACCCCTCAGACCCCCTGCCACAGCTGTGCTGCCTGGGAAGATGCGTGTGCATGGCGCACCCAGGGCTTCCTTTGGCTACTTTGCATCCAAGCGCTTCTCCTCCCAGACGTGGGGTCCTTTGCCGGGGCCTCTCCAGCCCCCTTGGCAGCAGCTAGTGGCAGAGCATGGCGGGAGCGAGGCGCAGCAGGAGCTGTTGGCCAGCAGCTCTGTGTCAATACCGGACTCCACTCGCGCAGCGACTTGACAGCATCCCCGCTGCAGGCAGAAGCAATCAATGCTCTGTGTGGCTGGGATGCGCGCCTGCATCCCTTTCTGAATGACAAACCATGAGGGGAAGAAAAGAGAGGAAAACAAACAAAAAAAGCACTCCTGCAATTTCCAGGGAGCTGTAGGGTTTTTTTTAGCTGACCCTGGCACGACTTGCAAGCACCCTGCTATACGCATTTATATGTACAAGCTTTACAGGCAAAGTGCTTTCTTGTGGAAATAGCATGTAGGCAAACTACTGGAAAAGATACCCTTTTGCCAGTGAGCAAGACAGACAGGGGAGTAGGGTTTTTTTATTTCCCTGCATGCCTGGAAAGACCTTGTCAACAAAATTGCATCAGAAGATGAAAATGACAACTTTTGGAAGAATGCTAACTGCCCCAAATGCTAAACTGAGGCTTAAGCGTGGACACGTGTTATTGTACATAAACAGTGCAAAGAGAGCAAGAAGCTGAGTTTAAAAATAAAGCCACCTTGAAATGATGCGCAAAAAAATCAGATCTCCAGCAGCTTATATGTATAAATATGAACATAGTTACTTGTGCAAATAAATATCTTCAAGAGTATAATTGATGTATCATTTTCTCATCTTTTTTCCATCTTTTACAAATTCTTGCTTGCCAATAACCTTCTACATGAAGTTTTCTCCATATCCCCTCCTGAGTTTTTCTTACTACTGCAATCCCTTTTCCTCGCATTTTCCTGCAATCTTTATTTGCAAATTTGATTTATTTTCTTTCTTCTCATAGAAGTGACGGGGTGTAGAGTGCATAAAAACTAGGCTGATTGCTTCCTGCATCTCGAGAAGTGCAGGTATACACTCCAGTCTCAGGTGACAAAGCCCCTGGAGACCCACTGGATCTTCGACCCCTATTTATCTACATTTTTTGGAGGTTTTCATTTACCTAAGAGTGTATCAGGTACTTTTAACCATATTGATATAATTGATATAATAATTTATATCAATAATATTTATACAATTGATATAATAAAAAATACACAACTGTGTGTCAGAATCCTTTTATATGTTTTGGTCTTCAACTAGGATTTAAATATACTAAAATGATATGGACTTCATAAGTGATGTGCATAGTTTTACCATTCCAAAGACTAAAGGAAATCTGCTTTAAAGACATCAAAGAGACAATTTTGACTATCTGCATAGATACTTTCAAATGAGATAAATTAGCTTTTACAAATGTTTTGGTGTAATAAGACTTGATTGAATTATTTAATTTCTCCTAAATTACTAAGCTAAAATTTCTCAAAGCTTAAACACTGCTGAAATACATTACAATACAAACTGGCATGATGAAAATAATTGTGAAAACTGTCGTTCATGAGAAATTATGGCAATGCTGTAACAGTGGAGGAAATATCTTGACAACATTGTAATTTGAATTGTTGGACTTGAAACTAACACCAGATTTAACTGTATTTTCACTAAGGTGCTTATCTCAGGCTATGCTACAATGGTGTTATAATACAAGGTTTATTTAGAACTTTGCTAGAAAACCAAAATCATACACCTCTTACATAACAAGTGCCCAAGTGCAAGAACACTCATAGCTTTGCATACAGTTATGGTCACTTCGTGTCTGAAAGGAAACTATTAATGCACTTCTGAATTGCAGGTGCAGATATAGAAGCCAGTGCTTAAAAATCTGAGCTAAGGGAGTCTACAAGGCAATCATTGCAATATGTAATGTAAATGCAAAGATATATAGGACTGAAACCATGTTTTTTGCAATTTTACTCAACATAAGGAGTGAAGGTGTGCAAGGTGCCCAGAAAACAGCTTTCCTCTAGTGCTGAAGTATAACTCAACCCTGAGCACCTAAAATCCTGTCTACCAGATGAGAATTCAAATCATTACTGCATCATTTCCAGCAGGACTATCTCTATGTAATAAATACGTATATTACCATTAATTGATGCTATAAATCATATAAGTAAAATAATAAACAAATTATATACTATAGGCATGTATCTAAAAACAAAACACTAACAAAGCCAAATTCAGATTTCATTTTCATCATTACAGACCTTTTTAGCAGTACCCATCAGCCTAAGACCATTAGCTTTTCTAGTCGTGCTACGGAAAGAATCTACACATTCCATGACCACACACACATATACACTAGAAGTATTGGGTAAAGCCATCTTTACCAGGACACTAATATGTCTATCACAGACCTCATAGTACTGTACTGTAGAACAATGTCCTTTTAGCAATCTCACTACACCACAACCAGAACAATGCAGAAAGCAAAGGCATCCTCTTGACTGCAACATTTACCTATACGCTGTTAAAACACTGCATTTGAAATAGTGGGAAAATCACTTCAATATGGGATGTTTATGTGCACCTAATTGCCAGACAACATGGTGAGATGTCTTCAAAAGATAATGCAATTTCATCAGCTGTAATTGAACCATTGCACTGGATAGGGTGGCATGCACTTCTAACTTGGATTAACACATGGCCAACTTTCACCCTAATTTGATAATAACTGGTGCACAAAGCAAAACTGACTATGGTACAGAACACTGCATGAACTGTGTTTGACCTGATTATGTTGTGGAAAAAACTCACTAATTCTGTTTTTAATATATTAAGTAGGCAAGACAAAATGGAGCAAATAGATTTAGCTGATATTCTACCAGCACAAATAACCGTAACTGGATTACAGTAATGTTGGACACACACCAAAAATAAACACTGAAGAGAGTTTGCTTCGAGCAAAAATGTCCATATGGGAAACCAAAAGTGCATATGGGAAACAAAAAGTATTAATAGAGTTCTGAAAGTGAAGCTAGGAGCACAGGCAAAGATGATTTAGATGTAGTAACAGATTTTTCCCTCCAACCAAGGATGCAATGTTATGCAACCATAAAAACTACAGAAGAGTGATAAAACTGGAGTGAACCGGCTTATTTAGGGATCCTAACATTTCTGCAAATGTTTTTCTAGAAAGAAAAATAATGAGAACAATTAACATATACAAAGCTATTGAAATATGTCAGATGCAATTTATTTGCAACTATTTGTTTAGTGAGATCCAGTTATGCTTGTATCAAAATAATAGTCATAGTGGTGACACAGGATATAAGGAATGGTTGTGCTTAGTCCAAGATTAGGCTAGGAGCCAATTGAGCTGGCACAACTCATTGCTGTCACAGGATATCTCAGAAACCTTGGTCAAGTTACATGATTTCCATGACTATCCTACATGTTCCTCTAATGAAACTGGGACATGAGAAGTGGGGAAGGACACAGCTGAAATAAAACAGCTCAGCTTCTACTTCAGGCCACCCTACTCCTCCCCAGCTTCAGGTGTACAAGATAAGAAAAGCATGCAGGGATACAACACCAAAAATAAAACAGTAGAAAAAAGATAAAATATAATAAATGCTGGTAATTTAGAAATTTCACTGGAATTCTGTCAATGGTCTTTAAGTAATATTTTGTTTGCTTTAAAAAACTGTATGGTCCCCATATCCTTTAAACAAAAGGAGGAGCCTCAAGATTCGAAGTTTCATATACAAATATCAGCACATCACTGAGACAGCTCCCTGCAAAATATATCTACCTGCATGTTGTTTTGTTTTTTATGAGAGGGTAGAAAAGCTTATGGAATTACAAACATGAATATACCCATTCCCAGTGTTAGCTGCATGTCCTAGGGTTGAAATAAGGACAATAATTTAGAAATCAAGATACAATGAAAAAGAAAAATGACAAGGGTTTGGAAGGGAACTGTATCAACAGAAGAAAACAACTCTCAGCTGGGAATATTAAGTCAAAATCAATCATGTCAAAGCTAGTGGAGAACAGAGCAGCAGGTTTACCAATTTCACATCCAAGTGAATCAAAGAATAACAAAATTGCAGTGGAAAGACTGAAATACAAAAGCATTTCCAAGCCAATGCTAAAACCTACAGGACCTACTATTTTCAGCTAGTGGTGTGCAATAGTTTGTGGAGTTCTCTCCTCTGGTGAATTCTGTGCTCTTTATTTTAGTGCTTTAGCTCACCTTAAACTAGATTCATAAAAAGCCACTGGGTGAAATTACTTGGAGCAGCAAAAGTTGCTGCAACCATCGTTTTCACTATGTGGGAAATACTGATGCCTCTTTTCCACATGCTGTCAGGGACAAAGAAGGTTCTAGATTTTCCCAAAATGCTTACATATAACTTTGAACTTCCACCCACCATCATGAGAAACAGAAGACCTTTGCCTGAGTAACTTTGGCCAGCTAGCTTGTGAGAAGCCCTGATGAGCCCCAGGACTTTAACCCCTTTAATAATGCTTCAGTTTACAGAGACTACTACTAGCGCATGGGTGAGTTTAAGCCAGCTTCTTAAAGATGTGATGCTGCATTTCTAAGTAAGAATTACATTTCAGAAATTCAGTATCAGCCCTTGTACATCAACACTGTAATTTATGTAATAAAAAGGGATAAAAGATAAAAAGAAATGTTCATTGCTAATAGTTGTTTAAAATTCATATCCCCAAGATCAGTTGTATGAAGATATTCAGTACCTTAAACTATTCTCATTTGTCTCTCTGTTAAATTAAGAATAAACCAACATGTTATTTATGATGGGTGATTTTTGATTTGGAAAAATATACCTATCTACTTTGAGTCTCCATCCAGAGAGTAACCTAAGCAATAAAAGTAAAACAAATACCCAGAAGATATCCATAGAATTAATTAATCAGGAGTTTTACAACAGAGCCACACTGCATAAAGATATATGCACTGCATGCAGTGCATAAAGAAAGAGGACAATATAACCAAGCTAGAAGTTTTATTCCAATGCTGGCAATCCACATAACAAATTAATAATGCCAATTAGCCAACTCAGTCTTTTTTAGGTGTAATGCCTGTAACAACATCCTCTTTCCAATCGATTGCTTCCCATTAAGTTACTTCGAAAGAACTTCATTCAAATCTATTAGCAGACAATGAGAAATTGTTCCTTCCCCATGAAGCTCTTTGTATTATATTCATAATACACATCTTTAAAGAGTTTGGCACAGTTTTGATGCTGTCTTATGGTCCAGTTGCAAGCTTTCACTGCAGATGAATGGAAAGCGGAGAGATGTGATCACACAGCACAGGCAAAATGACAAGGTTTACAGCATACACTACCAACAGTTCTAGTTAGGCTCCTTCTTGAGCCTTTGAAATGATAAAGACCTGTTTTCAGTGACTAACATAAATTTCACAACAAAAGCAAAACCTTTTGGCTGGAACATAATCTGATTCAATATTAAAAGAATAAAAATCTCTGTCTTTTTTAATCCTCAATCTATACCTGCCCTGCCCTGAGATTCCATTTCACTTAAAAAATATGTCCAAAACTATTTCCCAAACAAATATCCTAGCACGTTTTTGTAAAGTAATTGCATACAGATCCATGTGTTGCTTGTTTATATGATAAGGATAGTACCTGAATCAAGAAAGAGACTTACAGAAGAAAGATGAACCATTGATGGCTTTATACTGAAAAGACCTTTACCCATAAACAGAGCTGCTGTAGACTTAAAATGTTTTCATGTATTTGAGTATTTTTTCTTCCTATCTGTCTTCATTACTTTGAAGAGTAAAATCAATCTATTAGCATTATTTGGGTCCCTAACTATTCTATGATTCTATGATTCTATGATCTCTAACACCGTACATGTGAATGAAAGCAAACTAATGGCTAGGATGAAAAGTAGTTTCTCTGTATTAGTGGATATCAAGGCAGCCTGCTAATCATAGCTACAAGGTTTTAGAAAGAGAAGACAAAATTAAACATGCTTCCTAGAATAAGACTTGGAAAAAGATCTCTGGGATACAGGTGAGGCACCAGCCACGTGCCTGAGCTATCTACAGCTACGTTGGTTAAAGCAGGAGGAAACGTGGTGATACAGGAGAGCAGTTCTCGTCCTTTAAATTGTGAAAATGGGTTTTGTTTTTTATAAAATATTCAGGAAAGTAAAGCCTCAGTAGCAAAATGTACAGCTTCTCTTGGAAACTCTTGCTATATTAGGAAAACGAATTGGCTGTATAACAGAATCACATTAAAAGCACGTTAGCTTGTGAAGGAAATAGAGATGATACATGTTGTCAAGCACCTGATTACATGTTGATGATTCAATCAAGTCTGCCGTCTTTCTCCTTTTGGTAGAAATCTCTTGCACTTTACTTTTCTAATGTGTGATGGTAAACAGTGTTGGAAGAATAAAGGTCAAAAGAAATGAGCAGCCTGACACTGAAACCACAACAGCCTTTTGATTTCATAGAACCACTGTCTACAGTCCTGAAAGCGACATCAAATCACATCAAAGAACAGCTGAAGACTCATATACTGAAAAGTAGGTAATTATATGCATTGCTAGGTTTCTGTTTTGCTCTGCATCATTTATCGAAAAAAGAAACAAACCAATATTTAGCTAGAATAGCTTCTCTTCAGTCAAATAGCTCTCACTCTGAGGAACATTTTCCTGAGTAACTTTCAACTTGCATTTCCTTGTGTTCATCAATTTATTTTTATTCTCCAATGTTACTTAAAATAATTCTTTATCTCTCTCAATAATCTTTACTTTAAAATGAAAAGTTCCCATGCCTTTTTAGTCTGCTTATCTAGTGTGTTTACTAGTTCCTCATAAGTCAGCTGCATCCCCTAAGCCTTTTACTGTTTTCTTTATCCAATCTAAAGAGGATTACACCTTTCAGCTTTATGTGATAGCTAGATGTTAGTGACAGGTTAGTGAGCCCTATGATAAACACAAACAAACAAAAATGAACAGCCCCTAGAATATTGATAAAACAAGTTTATAAAAAAAGTCTACATACCTGGGGAGTCCTTCCAAGACAGTTCTTGGCAAACTGCATTTATAATATCCCCAAGTATGTGTACAAATGCACCATAATGTCTAGATACTGAAAGAATAATGCACAGAAAAAACTGTCTCAAACCAATACAGGCAATACTATTAAAATAAGGTGCATTATTTCAAAACAGGCTGAGTTGATTTATTAAGTCAACATGTTAACCTCTACTCTTTGTTCTCCAAAATCAGATGCTTTCTATTCCAAAGAATCTGACCTAAAAGTGTCTATATAAATCAAAAGTACCCTCCAAAATCCAAAAACGTTGATTTTTTTTTCCTTTAGAAATATGTGTCAAACGCAATATTTTTCAATTCTTCTTTGAGGATGCCAAAAACCTTTTTGGTTGTAACTTCCATTAATTAGATTCCACTTTAATGCTTTGAAAAGAAGTTTGAACATGAAATTTTGAACACTCAAGCTAGTGTCAATGTCACTCAAGTATCTACAGCATAGACAAGAAAGGACACTTTCTGAACAAAGTACCACTCATTTATCTTATAAGACCACATTAAGAATGTCATAATGCTACATTTGCCTCTCCACTGACTACAAGGAACTTTGCATCAAACTCACAGGATGATGTTTATGTTACTGGCAGCCATGTTTAGTTCCTTAATCTCTATAAACAATTCTTACCATTTGACGGAATGTTGTCTTCAGGTAAGCAAAATCAAGGAGTATAACAGTTTTGTGAACTATATAAACCAACATAATTTATTGAAAAACCTGAGAAATCTGAGAGTTCAAAGCCCATTTTCCAAAGAATCTAAAAGTACTGAAAAAAACCCATCTAATTCATCAGGAGCTATGTTTATCTAGAGAACAATCTAAGATTAAAGAGCTCCTCATATGCTCAGTGATGACTATTGGGAGTCTTTCACGGGCAATGTATCCTTCAAAAAGTTGCAGGTAGGTAGGTAGGTAGATAGATTAGATAGATATATAGATATATTAGATAGACAGACAGTAAATTCCCACATTACTTCAAACATGATAGTTAAATAATCTATCTGTTACTGTTCTTAATATATGCAAATACTTCAAGTTAAATGTTACTTTGTGTATTTTAGCAAGACTAAGAATCAATCATTTCAGACTTACGGGCTGGTCAGCTGAATCCGTAGCTGCTTCTGCAACTTCACAGTTAACTGCAGTCTAGGTTAATTTTAGGTACTTTTGCACTCCCTATTTCATTGCCTTTCTGGTTTTCTTACATTTTAAGCTATCAAAACTGTGGAACAGACCCTCTGTTCATCTTCTACAGTTTACTCTAATTTCATACAGACATATTTTTTGGAACTTTCTTAAAAATTTTTTAAAATGTAATGGGTTAAAACTTTAACAGCAAAAGTTTGGATATAAGGAGGAAGTTCTTTACTGTTAGGGTGGTGAGGTACTGGAATGGGTTACTCAGGGAAGTTATGAATGCTCCATCCCAGGTGGTGTTCAAGGCCAGGCTGGACAGAGCCTTGGGTGAGATGATTTAGTGTGAGGTGCCCCTGCCCATGGCAGGATGGTTGGAAATGGATGATCTTAAGGTCCTTTCCAACCCCAACTATTCTATGGTTCTATGTTTTGACATATCTCCTCTTTGCACACACTCAGTTGCTCTTCCAAGCAATTAGAACAATTGTTTGCTAGAGCCTTCCCTTTAGAACAGCTCTGTTGACTCTTCCTTTGAGACAGTGCACTATATTTGCAACCATTATAGGCAGTGTAAAGACAGACTTCCTGGTCTATAATTCTCTGTATCACCTTTAAATTCTAGTTTAATAAATGTGAGATTTTAATCTTCATTTTTCTATTTCGAAAAGCATCCCTCGTGATAGAAAACCCATTGGCTTAGTATTTTGATAATTTTAATTCTCTCTTTCTGAGCTAAAACCTCATGGTCCCAGCATTATGGAACTATTAATTTAGTAAATTTCCTCTTTTATTACGCTTTCTTTTTAGACAGTTTCCCTGATTTCTCCCCTGCAGAGAAGAAGAAATTATAAATCTTCCAACATTTCTGTACAATGGAAAGTGAAGCAAACGATAAATTAGATTTTAAAAATATTTTTTTCAGGGGCCCATTTTTATTTTTGTATTTTGCTCATAGATTAATTCCTTACAGTTTCTCTGGATGTGCTAAGAAAATACTCTTCTCTCCATTAAAACCTGCAGCAGATATTACCATAGCTCTACATTTAAATTGTCAGTTTACGAAGATTTACAAATTTCTTGCTTGGAAACAATGGTAACTTATTGTAATAAAGTATTTTGCTCTTTTAATGATTAAAAAACCCAAACCTATGAAACTTCTTTATTGATTTGTATTCATTTTATTTCTTTAATATTTCTGGGTTGTTTTTTTTTTCCCCACTTTTAGAAGCATATAAAGTGCAAGTTATGATTCCTGCATCCCATACATTTGTCAGCACTAATTCAAGAGAGACTTTGTAATATTTCTGTTGTTTTACAGCACTTATTACACCTAAATCCACAACTTTTTTACTATTCAATTAATGTAATGGCTTTAACACTATACCATGGTACAGAATTTCTTACCCAGTTTTAATACATTAACTACTTTGTCATCAGTTTTC
This sequence comes from Forpus xanthops, assembly GCA_032466535.1. NCBI lineage: Eukaryota > Metazoa > Chordata > Aves > Psittaciformes > Psittacidae > Forpus > Forpus xanthops. The sequence continues at coordinate 10,366 of JASSUY010045799.1, forward strand.
TTTCCCTAATATTATGTTATTCCTTTGCATCCCATGGATTTCCTTCTTTCTACTATGTTCCTTAGAAGTATGATGCACTAATGTTTTACTTATACAAAAAAATTCAGGTTTATCCATACTAACAACTCATATTTACATGTTACTTGATTTCTATAAACAGAATAAATTACTTATTTCAAAGAGCAAAGACAGATATGGAAATAAATATGGTAAACAAATATAGCTGGAAGGAAATGTTCCTCTAAAATACATTGTTAACTTATGGAAATAATTGTCTGTAGATTAAATTAAAACTAAGTCTACAGTCTTGGTAAAAGCTATGGTTATAATTCTTTTAAAATATATAGATAATTAAAATCCAGGACATGAATATAAATAAGTAGATATTAACTGGATAGTCCAAGAAAAATAAACAGTGCTACCGACAGATAACTCTGGAAGAGCAGACTACACTTTTCCTGAATTTCTGTCTCTCTACCACCAAAGAGAGAGCATTAGTCTTTATTAAACAGCAAATCTGAAACTATATAAAGTAAACTTCACGCAAACTTGAGTGTATTTTTAACTAGTACACAGCAAGACCTGATGACATGTTCATCTACCATATCAGTCAATTATAATTTTGCTCCTTCGTGACTGACAACTGATCAGTGAATTGTTTTTATGTCAAAATAACAGTTTCTAAATATGATCTTAAATGGATGTAATGATTGTAAAAATTTACAGCAGGAAAAGGGAGCCTATATCAACAGCAATGTTTCAGATTCCCTTCAGCCCATGTGCAGATTGACTTGTGAAGGAAATACAGAATGTTTTGGAAGAAGAGGTCAAAAAAATATTGACAATAAGGGAAAAATAAAAGAAATAATTAATTTAAATCTCCAATAATTAGTACTTCTCAGAAAATATTTTGGAATAGTGAAACTAAGGAAATAATGTTATTTGCAAAGATATTTCTGCAGGGTTTTTTGTCTTTGTTATTTAAATTCTTCAGGAAGAGAGTTATTACTGCTCAGCTGAAGTTAAAATTTGAGATGACCATGTCAGGTAACAAATGTTTCTGTAGGTATACCAGCAACATAAGGAAAATCAACGATAATGCAGAGGCATAATGACAAAGACATGCAAAAGTCTTTGTTGTGAAGTAATTTGCTTCCTCAATGTTTATAGACAAGGTCTGCTCTCTGGCCTCCCCCAGTCCTAAAATGAGTAGTAGAGTCCAGGGATGGAACTGTTAAGCTACAATACAGAACCATAAAACTAGAGAACACTTAACTAGATTGGATGCAAACAAGTCCATGGATGGAATGCATCCAAACGCACCTAGGAAGCTTGCCAATGTAGTGAAGCCTCTCTCATCTTTGAAAGGCTGTGGTGTCAGGAGAAGTCTTGGCATGTAAGAGAAGAAAAACATCACATCCATCACTAAGAAGGGCAAGAGCTAGATCTGGGGAGCCTCAGTGTAGCCTTCCTAATGTCAGTCCATGGGAAGTTTATGGAACAAATGAAAACCGAAATAAAGTTCACAGTTCAAAAATTGGAGGGATTCACCAATAGGCACAGTTGTGATTCACAGTAATCACAACAGAATGGAGAATCATATCTACAGAAAATCAATGAAGTTCAAAGAAGGCAAGGTGCTAACAGGCAAATCTAGGTGACCATCATCGTAAATAGATGGCTACACAAAAGTCAGAGACACACTCTTTTCAGAGTTGCACAGAAAAAAGCATGTCTGAAAATAAGTTGGTGGTTGGAACTGGATGATCTGAAGGTCCTTTCCAACCCTAAGTATTCTATGATGCTATGATTAACACAAGCTGCAGCAAAACCAAAACAAACAATAAGCAAAAGTGATTAGATGTCAGGAGAGAAGAAAAATAAAAACCAAAACCCTATGAATATGATCAAGCACAGGAACAGGATGCCCAGAATTTAAAAATCACTTATGCTTATACAAGTGTTGCAAATACAACATTTACTCAGCAAAGGTCCCCTAGTGTAGGATGCATCTTTTGATGTTTGACTAGTGAGGCAATCTAGTGCTTAAGGCACTCAGCTAGTATAAAACACATTATAAAGTTACCTTAATGTATATTAAGCCTATTATTTGATAAAAGTGACAATTGTTTCATATTTCCAAAACCAAGTAGTTGGCAAGAGTCAGCTCAGCCTCATTTACTTCTTTCTTTCCTTCCAAATATTTTTGTTTTTTAAATACTGATTGTAGTTATTGGCAGGTGAAGAAAAACTGTTTCAATCTGGAAAACTCTTACTGCAGAAATGCCAATAGGCTGAAAGAATGTCAGAAAACTGAAGAAACTATTAAAACCCTCCAAAATAAATCAGCCTTCTTAATTAGCCAAAGACATTTTACATAGCAAAAAAGGAGGCTAGTCTGCATTAAATACTGGAGAATAGTCTGTTCTCTTTTAGAACAGAAATACTATATTTTTCATAAATATTTCTTGACAGCTATTAAAAGATTGTTGGAGATTAGATTTTTGAAGTTTGTTGATTAAGCTTTTCACAGAATAGTGTATGAAAGCTTAATTGCATATCTTTTGTTGTCTAAACCCTTTATTCTTTGCAGAGTGGTTTCCAGGCCAATGTACCTACAATCTGAAGACAGCTATAGCATGATCCTGAGGGCCATGAGATCTGACTGTCCCACCTTCCCCAAGGTCTCCTTCTACCCTAGCAACTGCCCAGGACCCTATTTCAGCCTAGCCTCAGGCCATTAGTCCCAGCCCCTGGGACTGTCCCATAGGATGGGATCTACAGCTCTACCACACTCCATGAAGACGCTTGATGCCCAGGGTTAGTGCAGTCCTCAGTTGCCTGTTGCCTGGTTCCAGTGGTTGGATACCTTTCTCTGCTGTCCCTGGGGAAGTCCCTGCAGCTCCCACCCTACAGAGAACTTCTGGTCTACGCAATGCCTTGATAAGCAATTGTATTAATATGAAATTTTTTGTGTGTTCATGATCATGAACCGGTAACTTGAGGAATCAGAGAATAAAATGCATAAATACAGTCCCTGGGGAACCTACAGAGCCTCCTCCCATGTATTCTGTGGTATTTGAGGATGTACACGCATACTTTTGTATTACAAATTTTGCTTGTGTTATGAGTTGAAAGTCACAAGCACAGATGTAGAAAATATTTGGAGACTTGCATCTCCTCACAGCCAAATAATTTACAAAACTTTTACAGGCATAAAATCATTTATGTGTAGCTGGAATTTTGGCAGCAAAACTTGAAAAACAATTATCTCCATAAAACCATGCAAATGACTTCTCTATTGAATGCCTTCTATGACTTTCATTCATCTTCATTATTTTTCTCTTCTAATATATTTGAGATTCACTTTTCTCTGGACAGAAGGTGTTTGTAAAGATTTCTAAACTGTGTTTTGCCAATGTATCTGCATTTGCCAATTCAAATTACCTACCCAATTAAAACAGAGGTTCACACTAAATCAATAGTAGAAGTTAATATTTTGCGCTTAAATAAGCAGCCTTCTGCTTCAACTAACACAACACACTATGACTCAGATTGTATTTACCTCTGCAAAAAAGGAAAGCAAAATACAAACTTTATTTAGAAAATTATGGGAATCATGACCTCATTTTCCCCAAGAACTCATGTACAGAGACACTCACCCAAGACAAGGTTGCCATGGAGCCCAGCAGAGATTCTTGAACTTACTCTAGATGTGACTCAACAGATTGATGTTGACCTAAACCCAAGTCTTTGCACTCCTGAGAATATCTCAGTTCAGGATCCTGCTCAAATCATCCAGCAAAAACAGATGATCCTAGCCAACACTGATGAGACCCTCTGTGCTGGGATGCCTGTTTCAAAAGAGTAGTGGATAGAGACAGCTAGAAGAAAATATGATCTCACCATTAGCAGGAAAAACCTGACAGTGCAGGGTGTCTTGCCTGAGCTCATCTCAGCCAGAGCTGGTTTTGGATAGTTCAGGAGTGATAGCAATTGCCTAGCAATCAGGTACTTATTCCCTGAACTCGATCTAGTTTCATTCTGTCTGATAAGAATTTGTTGCTCAGTAGGGATTGAATTCTTTATGACTCTAAAATAAAACATGGGGTGGAAAAGAGCAGATACATGATACCAGAGCTCTCTAAAAAATAAGTAAATACATAAAAAAATTCTCAAACCCAGACTTAATGGTCCTGGTCACTTCTAAATGAAACTTGAGCATGTTTCACATTGATCGCCCCCATTCTTGTAACTCTACCTTGCAAATGGCTGAGTGACACCATAACCAGAACAAATCTGGGCTGGGCACTAAATAAAGCACTCAACTATACCTTAGCATATATGCACTACACTTGGTACAACCAATAAAATACAGGGAATTAAAGGTCTGTCTCTCCCCCTGTGCAAATAAACACCATATTTAAACAGTCAACAGAAGTTCAGAATCTGGTTCTTAGTATTTCCATCTTCATTACAGTTGTATTTCTGCTTCTAAAGACAGATCTCATCAGAGTCTAAAGCATTCTGATTATGGTAATTTCCATATTTTACAAGATCTTTTGCAGTTCCGTAGTTATTGAAGTTAAATACAAAAAGAATAATCCTCAGTTCTTCCAGTAACAAGCCCTTGAGTTATTCCATGAGATTATCTCCCAAGACCTGGAGGGTGACTTTGAAAAGAACGTTATCTCTAATGGAGATATGTAAACAGATGTTATATTTACCATCTGATTATGCTTTCCAGAATGGTATTTAAAGTCACTTACCCATATGGAACATCATATGTACTTATTGTTTACCTGGGCAAACTACATTCCTTTGTCTGAAGAAAATATATTATCTGTAATATGTATGGAAATACCAGAAAGCTGAAATTTATTTTACCCACTCTCCTCTGCAAATAAATTATGCTTATCTGAAAGAAACTGTTTTCAAGACTTCTGTCTCATCTGCACAAGAACAGAATGTGTGCAGATATGATATTACAGTTAAAATAACGAAATAATTCCCTTTTCTGATGGCTTCAACCTTCTCTTCTGCAAAGTGTTTCTATGCTTCTCTGGGAAAACCATTTAAAACAACATTATCTATGTGGTCATTGCATATGCTTAATTTTCTCACTATTCAATTTAACAGCATTGAGTCTAATTTGTAGCATGATAAAAAAAAGTAGCAAAAATATGTAGCTGATATTAATTTGAAGTTCCTTACGTACATCATGTGCTTTATAAAGCTGAGAAAATCCTGAATTATCAAGTGTAGATAAACCATTCACCCAAGATTAGTGCGAAGGTGGGTTTAGGTTTTAGGTTTGTTTTTCATTCATTGGTTTGTTATTTCTTTGTGCTCTAGTTTTCTCTAGAGTCTGTTATCCAAGTGATCATATTTCCCCCTATCCCATACTGGTTCTCAGCTGCTCAATCCCTACTCTTTATTTCCCAGAATCCAGCTAGACAGATGGATTCATATAACCATTAACTCAGTTCCTAAGCTATTTGGACTCAAAATGTATCTGTGTTAAGACAGTGCTGTTCCCAAGCTAATAAAGTCTGTTTCTCAGTTTCCCTTAATATTTTGGGGTATAAAAAAGAAAAACTCTGTGGTTTCAACTCCAGTGCACAAAGGCATCCAAGGATCAAGTACGTCAACCTCTTGCTGCTACACTTCTTCTTGGAGCTAATAACACTTAATCACTGGGAAAACAGTACCCATGCGCCTTGGTCAGCATGTGAAAGAAAAATTAGCTCTTTAAAGACTTAATTATTATCTCTAGCAAATATACAGAGAGCCTGTGTGAACTCTGGAACATAACTCAGTCAAATTTGTTTCCATTTTCAAGACTGCCCTTAATGGAAGTCATCTGGCTCTTCTAGAAGTGCTGGAATATCAGGAATACAGAAAAGAATTTCAGATTTAGTTATTTTTGAAAACAGGTATTTTCACTCCCTAATATCAGTCCATAAATGACTAAATCATTGTAGCTAAAACTGTGACAAAACAGAAACAAAGCAATTAACCTGAGACACAGAAACGCAGCATGAAAAATTTTAGCTTAAGGCGCAAACTTTGACGAAGTTGCAGTCTGAAAAGTGATTGTATAGGTAGAATCAAGCAATTCTAGTAGCAGCAGGTGCCATCAGTTCTGCATACCTGTGCTGGTTTTGACAGGGGTAGAGTTAATTTTCTTCATAGGAGCTATGATGGAGCAACATTTTGGATTCATAATGGAAATGGTGATGTTTCACTATTGCTGAGAAGTACTAACACAGTTAGGGCCTTTTCTGCTCCGCACACCACCCCTCCAGTGCATGTGCAGGAGGTGTACAAAGCATTAGGAAAAGACCCCACCTGACCCACAGGAGTATTCCAAAGCCTATGATATCATGCTCAGAACATAAAGCTAGGGGAAGAAGAAGGAAGGGGGGGATGTTTGGATTGATGGAGTTTGCCTTCCCAGCTCACCATTATGTGTGATGGAGCCCTGCTGTCCTGGAGATGGCTAAACACTTTCCTGAGATGGGAAATGCTGAACGAATTCCTTGGCTTGCTTTGCTTCTGCATTTGGCTTTTGCTTTACCTGTTAAACTCTCTATCTCACTTTTACCCTTCTGAGTCTACCCCACAGCGCTGAGGAGGGAGGGTGAGAGCTCACTGCCATGAGAGGTCTACTTGCTACACGTGGCTAAATTATGACAATATCACATTGAGTTGTGATGCCTGTGATGGAATAATTATAATGACTTTCTACACTTAGGTAACTTAGCTTTGACTAAATCTATAATTTACCTTAATCAAGCTTTTCCCTTAATATATATTTATAATAAATGTTTCTGATAGAAAATATACAATTTGTTTGTGTTAGCATCAGTAATATAAAAAATGTTGACTTTTTCTAAATCCACTTGGTTTGGATACTGCTCTTCTCCACCTCCACCTTTACACCCTCCTTCACTTTTCCACATTAACTCATTTCAGCCTCTGTTCCTCAAGTGTCTGATTACACTCCCACTCCCTTGGCTCAGACATCTTGACACTTGCATCTTATTGTGTTTCTATTGTTAAACCTATTTTTATCTGAAGGGAGAGGCATATCCCAAGCCTCCTTCTTGCTCACATTTAGGTAATATTGAAGACACTAAGAAATATATTGTCATACCTTCAGCAAGCGATTCTCTAATGAAAACTAAGTTAGTACTTCTGTTACAAGATGCTTTGCCTGGAAGGTGCTGTAAAGGGGAAACAACACACCAGTCACCAGTGTATCTCTGACTGGATCTAGCAAAATCAAGTTAATGAATTTCTGTACTTTATTAAGGAAACTATGATTTGCAAGCTAATAGACCTTGGATTTTACTTCGCATCCTTGTCCTGTGGCAGTCCAGAGTCTAAGTATCTTAATGATAGTATACACACTTTCATTATACTCATGTTGCTATTAAAAGTAAAGAGATAAAGTGCATAATAATGGAAACAACAAATAAACATGGGTTAGATGTAAAGGACATTACTTCTTTCAGAGACTTTAAAATATTTTTTAACTCTTTTGAAGGATAACAGAATACAGGCAAAGAATGGTTTCTGTTAAACACACATTATCAATCACCCTTAGAATCATAGACTGGTTGGGGAAGGAAGTGACCTTAAACACTCCTTAGCTCCAACCACCCTGCCATGGGCAGGGATGCCTTCCATTAATCCAGATTGCTCCAAGCCTTGCCCAACCTGGTCTTGAATACTGCCAAGCAGGCGGCAGCCACAGCTTCTTTGGGCAACCTGTGCCAGTGCCTCACACCCTCACAGGGAAGAACTTCTGTCTAATGTCTAACCTAAATCTCCGCTCTTTCAGTTTAAAGCAATTCCCCCTTTTCCCATTGCTACATGCCCTTGCCATAAGTCCTTCTCCAGATTCCTTATTAGCCCTTTTAGATACTGGAAGGACGCTTAATGTCTTCCCTGCGCAGAGGCTACCCTTGAGCTTCACAGACCCTCCCTATTGGTGATAATAAGGTCCAGCATGTCACCTATCCTCATTGTCCTATCACTTGGAGAAGGAAGTTATCATCAACACATTTCAGTAACCTCCTGGATTGCTCATGCCCTGCTGTGCTGTCTCTCCAACAGATATTAGCGTGGGTGAAGTCCCCCATGAAGACCAGGACTTGTGAATGTGAGGCTGCTCCTACGTGTCTATAGAGTGTCTCAACATTTGGTCTTACTTGCAGGGTCTATCCCTGCTATAAATGTCACCTCTCCCTACCCTCTCTTTAAATCTGCTCCATAAGCTCCTGGCCGGCTTCTCATCCATGCCCATGCAGAGCTTCGTGTACTCCAGCCAATTACTGACATAGAGCAGAATGGTGGCAATATAACTCATCCCTTATTCAAAGACAAACAGATGAATCTATGTTATGGTAAATGGTACACTTGACTGATGATAATTTTCTCCCTACTGAATATTCATAATGACAACATCAGATTTCATTTTATTGTTCTGTTAGTAACTAATAAAAACAATAAACAAGGGAATATAAGTTACCAAACAAAAAGCTATTTCATTTAGTGAGCCTGTACTGGAAAATTCTCTGCTGTAGTAGGCGTTAAAAGCTGAACTTCAGCAAATACAGAACAAAGCAAGAGAAGAAAGTCTATGCTTTTCCTCTGAGACATTGTCTGCATAGTGCAAACATCATTAAAAGGAGTTACTGGTCTAAATCTGAAGCATGATAATTGCCTGGCACTGGTTCCCTGTGTTATTCTGCCCTGAGTGCCTCTGTGCAACCAGGTGAAATCCTGCTGCCCGGGGGAAACTGCAGAAAGGCACTGGGAAGGGGGTATGACGTTGTTCATGAAGGAGCCAAGCAGTCTGCAGGAGCTATTTTTGGCCCTTTCCCAGTTCTGTGAGATACAGTCCGTAAGCATGAGATGTAGCTTCAGACAAATTTAATCGCTCTCATACCAGAGCCATTGCTACAGGATAAATCTGTGCCACTTGCAGTGATATCCCTGTCTGCCTTTGGATAGTGACACTGCACACAATACATGAACCCCACAGCTATGCCGTGTGTATGAGAACATTCTTAACACACCACTCTTTCCAGCAGCCCTGCTTATCTTGCAGCAAGATTCCTTATGCCAGCATTTGCGAGCATCCACAGCACTAGAAACTCACAGACTTCCTAGTTTAATGGAAGCCTATCCCTCCTGCAAGTGATGTGGAGTTTTGTATAAGTAGAATCAAGCACTTCTAATAATAGTGTTCTATTTTTTTTTTATCAGTTCTACCTTATTTTTAATGTTCTGAGAGTTACATAAAAAGGACATGGAACTGTTGGAACAAGTCCAGAGGAGAGCCACGAGGATGATCAAGGAACTGGAGCACCTCCTGTATGAAGATAGGATGAGAGAGTTGGGGCTGTTCAGCCTGGAGAAGGCTGCATGGAGACCTCATA
>JASSUY010045802.1:1697-13678 GCA_032466535.1 Forpus xanthops
CTGGGAGTTTTTAGGAGTCCAAACTGATTTATTTTCCACAACCCAAGGCAAACCCAAGACCTTGGGAAATTTTCACAGACAGATTTAAAAGCCTGGAAAAGGCTAGACTAAAGCTTTTTCACCTGGGATTTGAGGAAAGCAGACTGAGGTCCCTGTGCCACGACAGTATAATCTGATGTTGTTAGAATAAACTCAGAGAGTCCTTTCCAGCTAGCTCTTATCCCAGCTGCCATCCAATATCTGCCATTTTTGAAGCCAGGGAAGTCTGATTTGAGTCAATGCCTTCAGCGTCCGAGGGTGAGCCTGAACACTTACCCATGGCAGGAAGAGGAGAAATGTTCCTCCCTGCTTCTCTATTCCCTCCTCCACCACCATCTCCTCCTCTTTCCTACCAGCTTGGACCGGAGACCCTGTACTTATGCCAAGATCCTCTCTGCAAGGATTTGTGTGTATTAATAGAAGAAAAAAAATACATCTTTCACATGAACAGATTCAATTTAGATTATTAAGCTTAGTGATGACAAAAAAAGAGTGAAAGATGTTCACTCCATAGAAAGTGTGTGAATGAGTAAAAATTTATTTGTATATATATCTATGTATATGTTCATATTGATCTATAGATCTCATGGTGTAAAAATTAACATAAATCTACAAATCTTTAAGTATTGCTGCTGAAATACATCTAAGTCTACAACACAGAGAAGGTAATAGAGGCCTGCCTTCTCCTAGCTTTGTCATGAAATTTGACTGAAATAAAATAAGCCAGGATTTATGTGACTCTTTCCCATTAGTGACATCAATATATGCCTTGAGACCAGTTACAGTCCGAAAGCTGACACTGGCTAGAACTGAAAACATTAGTTGTCAAACAGAGTTGATTTTAAGATTAATTTCACTTTTAGGCTGATCTTCTGTGCTCTGCACCTGTCAAGAACTGTGTTTGTTTTTTATCCTTCCTGGGAGGTTGCCTGGGTGTGCTTTATATGTTTTTTATAACTTGTAGAAGGGTGAAAAGTTCCGTCACTTTATGCATCAATCAGCAAAAAAGTTACATGGATGTTAAGTGTTTTTTAAGATTCACATTTGTAAACTGTTTGAGGAATTTTTAGTTAAGACATCTGAGTGCTTTTGGATCTGGATGTTAGTTATGTACCAAATGTGACTGAACGACTTTTCAGGATTGTAGATTAGGAAATAGCCCAACGCACAAAGAATCTTGCAATTAAAAACAAAAGACTTGGATACTTACATCACTTGCAAAGGTATGCATTATTTCCTGATATACACTTTACAGTGGTTACTGATGTTTTAGCTTAGATATAAAATGAGATGTATGACACTGCATGGAATGAAGTGCTGATTTGCATTGCTTTTTAAAGACTGGGTTTATTTTAAAACCTGTTTTCAACATCTAGTAAAACCTGGCTGATTTTACTAACACAAGCACAAGTATTCTCACTGCTTTGGGAAGCATCAGGTCAAAGTGTGGTCCCGTCACCGGGAACAGCAGCATGGGTGCCTGCAGAAGGAGTGGGCTGCCAGCTCCCACTCCTCCCTCCAGCACACTACAGATGTGGTTTGGGGTCAGCACTAGCATTTTTAAATGAGGAAAATCAGAAGGGAAGCACTCCAGTGCCTGGATTTTCTTTCCATGAGTTATGGCCATCTGAAGTCAAGTTCTCTAATTATTAGGGTTTTTTAACAAACCTAAGGTCCCATCCTTTGAATTCCTCATTACCAGCTTATGGCCAGCATAGGTTCATGTACTTCTCCCAAGTAACAAATAAGACAAGAAGTAATGGCCTCAAGCTGCACCAAGGAGATTATGTGGGATCAGAGCCATAAGACCCAATACTGCAAGTTGCCACTGTCCTTCCAAGCTCCCAGCCTGAGACAGAAACCTGCCATGACCCCCCATTTAACCTGGTAGATGGTGGGAGCCCTGTCTGGTACCACCCGCACTTGGGTTTCCCTCATCTGTCATATCTGCAGCACCCCGGAGTTGCTCCTGAAGGTTTTCCCAGTGCCGAGGGCTGTGTTTGCAAGCTGGTTTTCTAACCACACACTGCACTGCTAAGGGAACCAGCTCTCTGGGAAGTTTTTCAGTCATCCCAGATACAGCTGATTGGGAACTTCTCAACAACACCTATTTCTCTTCAGGAAAATATACCAGTTCATCAAAAGGGAAACCCCAAGCAGGAATCTGTTGGTGGGAGCAGCCTGGAAGAAAAGAAAACCAACTTTTTTCTCTTGAGATGATGGGATATCTGATGAAGTCCTGAGAGACAAACAGCCCCAGCCCTGCACCCAGTGCCCTTATCTGAGACGACCATCAGATCCACAGTGTGCAACTTCACCTGGAAAAAGCAGCCTGAGGTTGAGTCCCCAAACCAGAATCCAACCAGAAAGCCTCACCTGAAGCCTTCGCCAGGCTGTGCAGTGGCCCCACCACCTCATCCGGCCTGTGCTAGGATCTGAAACACTATCAAAACCAGAAATAGGAGTAAAGAATGGATAATCCACCCCATTTCCAAGGCCGGTGGCTAAGAGCACATGCATTTGCTGCAGGCTGTGGTGGGGTGAAGTCAGCCCCTCCTCCAGCCTCAAGTCTGATCTCACCAGAAGGAGTTTTGGGAGTTTGGTTGTGGAAAAGTCCCCTCCGGTGTCCAATATTCCATTTGCATGTAAGGCACAACACATGTAGTTACATGTGTCTCTCATCTGTATTGTAATGAATAAGACTGTAAAGGGACTTACACTAAGACGTGTGACTCACTCAGAGCCAGGCACCACATCTCTTTTTTCCCAAACTCAAAACCAGGAGGTGATGAGAGACTTGGTTGCTTTTCACACCTTTGTGATCTGTTTCTTCAGAAATGTCTCTCTAGGACTGTTAAATGGTAATTTAATTGGCTGTTTCCTCCAATATCCACTATTTTACTGGCTAAATGCAGCACGATTTACTGGTCTGAGGGATTAAGAGAGCAATTCCTCCTTGTGTGAGCTAAAGCCTGTAAGTCACATACCACCCTGTTCGTCATCTAAAGGTTCAGTATGGAGTTTCACTGAGCTTTCAAAAGAGAAGATGAGCAGAAACAAGGCAGCAACTGAGTTATTTTTCTCTCCTCATTTATCTGTCATGCTTCTGATTTTAGGTGCTTCCTCTTTAGTGCATTTAACCCCTCTCAGCTTTCAATCTTTCCTCCTTTTAGCTCAAGTGAAACACAGCTTCAGTGAAGCTCAGAATTACCTATACTATCAATCAGCAGCATGTCCTCAAATGACAAATTAGCAGTGCTAGTGATAGTGGGACAGGTCCTGCTGGTAGCTGCAGGGGCATACGTGAGGAAACCCCTTCTGCTGGGGTCCTCATCACTGCTGTTAATAACAAGCTCGATGGACCAACAAGCTCCTGAGTTGCCTATATAAGCTTTCACAAAGGCAATAATGAAGTTATTAAGCAGCTCTGGGGTAGGGACCTTTTTGATGTGATCTAATATAGGGTCCATCTCTAAACTGCAGCCTGCACTAAAAGTGGGCTGCAAAATAATGTTGTTAGTGAAGGTATTGAAGATAAACAGTTATTAACAACAGTCTTTCAGCTGAGTACTAAACCATATGGAACAGAGTAAAGATAAGGGCATTTCACAACTGAGGCAACACAAGTTACATTATAAATTTCTGCCATGCTACACGAGTTACTTTAAACTATTTTTCCTGTATTTGAACGTATTGGCTGTTCCCTCCCTCTTTAAACAGGACATTCTCCAATGCAAGATCATTAAAAGCCTGTTAAAACAAAAAGGAAAACAACTTTGAATGCTAATAAAATGCAAATATGGTTTATTGAACTTATCTTCCCTCGTATTTTGGCCAGGCACATTTGTAGAGAGTGGCTGGTATGGCAATAACTGTCCCTCCTCATGTGCAGCAACGCAGGGCAGTTTTCTAATGTCATAAAAACAATTTGCAGATATCTTTATAAATTAACCTTTGCACCCATATTCTGAAGAGTGGCTCAGGAACCTTTCAAGTTGGGAGAATCCCGCAAGATACCAAGACAATTATGTCATGTTTTCTGTCATTTTTCTATAGAAGACCCCTTGAGAAAATTGTGCTCAGTCTAAAATCAAGTGACTTATTCTAGAAAAGAGCAGATATGTGAGACACCAGCTCAGTGGATGTGAGCCAGAGGTTAGGATGGAAAAGCTTTCATATTCTTAGTTATAGCTTAAAAAATATATATACAAACACAAAATGTCAGAATTGCACCTAAAAAATTACTGCAATTGTTGCATGAAACTATTATTTTTACAGCTGACTTTACAAATGATCTGTCACTTTTTCACATACATTACAATTGGAAATGAAACAACCAAAAACCAGAACAGGCACCATGATAACTGGGACCTAAATAAGCGTTCCTACACTCAGACAGAAGACAGCTCATCCTAAGAGCTTCAGGTTACTTTAGGTTACTTTTCTACTACTATTCTTGTCAACACACTCAATTTTTACATAAGCATCTTAAATCCATCCAACCTCCAGTAAACCGAAACTACCTAAATTCCTTAGATGAACTCACCTAGTCAGGTTAGTGTGTACAAAAGCCTCTGAGAACACAAAGGGCCACAGTCACAGAGGGCTATCAGATAAAGCATCCCAGCTTCTACTTTATAGCTGCTGTCCCTCTAACAAACCATTTCAAATTAAACAACATTAATTGGGTCAGAATATGAGAAGGAAAATAGAACAGAAATGTAGCAAAATAATATAGTAAAGGGAATTTAAAAATAAAGGGAACGTGTCTGTGGGGTGCACCCCATCCAGCTCCAGATGCTTTGCTTTGAACTGGGGGCTGTGCCCCTGTGTTGCAGGGAGCTCACCTGCAGCCGTAGCCATCACTGGAGTCAAGCTGAAGCAGCTGGGGGAATCACTGCAGCTGAGTCTTTTGATATTAAAAGTAAAGACTCTCTGCAGGAGGGAAAAAGGGAGTTCTTTACGTACCTACAACCTGTTCTTTTTTAGGGGGAGGCTGTTGATACTGTGTTTGAAGTCACAAGAACTGTAAAGCTCTGTGTTTAGGGCTCTATGTTACATAAGCTAAAAATAATTTTTAATCAGAGAAGGCAATATAACATCAGTTAGGCAGTGCAAAGGGCAGTCTGGTCAGTTTTGTGTTTCCCATGAATGCTTACACATTTGAGTTTGCTTTGAAAACTAAATGGCACTTCAAAACACAGGAGATTTAAGAATAAAATTCCCATTAGCAGCTGTTAACAAGAGTGATCACTGTAAATCCCTTCATATCAAGACACAAATAAACTCCCTGAATTCAAAGACTCTCGAAGGAAGAAAGAGGAGGTAAGAATAAAAGGCCCAGAGACACAGATACCCCCCCCCCCAGATCAGTCTGAGAGTGGGGACCCGCTGCCATCTCCAGGGCTCTGTCCCTGCAAGTGGCTCCTGATGCTGCAGAACCTGCCTTGGCCCTTCCCATTTCCCAGGTGACCCTTCCTGTTTCCCAGATGATGGAGTTTCTCCCTGTGGGTGTTTTCTGGGCAGTAAGGGACCAGCTAGAGTACCCAGCCCAGGAACAAGAGATGCATTTTCACTATGGCTGGGGCTTGCTGGGTTACAACCCCAGGTGTGCTATGAATGAACCACCAAGGACATGACTTCTCATCCCTGCTACTGCTGAAAGCTGTGCAGCAAAACATGAAAAATTCATGGAATAAAGTACACTGACACGAAATTGAATTTACTGAGGAAGTACAGAACCATCACTGGCTGCTTGAGGAACTCGTTTGAGTCCTCAGAGACTGCTACGATGGTTGTTTCCTTTGAAATACAGGGGCACGAGGTGGCACGTTTTTAGGACTTGGTCCCCTGATATCTCACCGTCACCTCCAGAGTTACCAAAAACCAACTGAACGTGGTAACTGATGACATGTTTCTGCTGCCAGTCTGCTGTAAATATGTGAGAAACTGCGTTGGCTCTGACCCAGTTTCATCCCTCTGAGGGATACTGCTTTACCCAGTGAGCAGTGAGGTACTACTTACACACTGACCATGGGGTGTGTACACACGCTAGGTTGACTCTCACAGCTCAGATGATGCAAGATGATGGCTTGACTCAGGCAGCTGACCCCCCGGTGTGGTTCAAGGCCCCGACACCTCATCCTTGCCTTTCCTTGTGAAGCATGGCTGCTGCCTGTCTTTGTGCATCCCCTCTCTGGTGCAGGGAACTGCACATCACACAGGAAAGGCCAGGCAACTTTCCACCTGCTAGCACAGGCTTTCAGTACACAAGAGGCAATTAAGGGAAATGAACTTTTCCTTCAGCAGTGAAAGCAGAGGAGGGCAGATCTGTTTCCCAGATATGTGTTATAATCCTGTAGTGTGAAACAGGGTACTGCTAGCAGTAAAAGAGCCACTGAGTCCAACCTTTGTTCTTGGAAAGCAAGCAGCACCAACAGAGCAAGAGATTCTTAACCAGTTCATCACTTATCAAATTGCTCATCCTAATAAAAACAACCTACTGTATAACATTGAAACGCTGACATAGAAACAGTATCCTAAGCCTCTGCCAGTCCAGCTGAGTGCCCCAGCCAGTGGGTACAGTCCGCCTGCTCTGGGCTGTGCGTGCTCCTCTGAGACCAGTGCATGTTTTAAACATGGAGACTGGACTACTTTCATCACAGAATGCCATATCACCTACCTGCTTATCACAGTGGTTGTAGAAGATGGATGTATAGAAAATTTTAGGTTATCTCAAGCAGAAGTAAAACACAACCCCAAACCCTGAGCTCGGTGTCTTGCTGCTAAAAGCAGTACCCAGTCATCACTCCAGCTGCAGTCAGACAGTTTGGATCACCATCCCAGCAGATGACTATTCCTGGTTTGTGTCATGTTAGGTTTTTGCCTGCATGGCAAGTCACATCAGCTCAACAGAACCCAAGGCAAACACCAGTAGTAGGCAAGAAGTGGGTGTAGGTGGGGTGCAGAGCGCTCCCTCAGTGTAAACAATGAGCTGCTAGAAAAGTTCAACACATATCATGTAGTTGTAGTCTGTGTCCATTTATATCTTCAACATTTGATGACTTTGGTGCTACATCAGCTCCTAACTGATCCCAAAAGGCACTAGGTAGTCTTCTCAGCCATACAAATGGGATGTAACTAAGGGTGGAGTTTGAAACAGCGCAGGAGGACCCCTCTTAGAAGTACTAACTCCTCTCTAAAATGAAATTAATTGCAAAAGCTTCTCTTCTGGACAACAAAAGGTTTTAGAGTCAAGTTTGGAAATGTTTCCCTATTGGGGAAGAAATTAATTGCTATGGATTCAGGGGGGTTGTACAGCCTTGCGCTGGCAGATGCAGACCCAGAAGCACAGGAGCTGCAGCCATGGTCCATCCCACCCTATCCATCCCACCCAGTAGCAGACAGATGGTCAGCATTAGATGTGCATTAGGCAGACGAGGCATAGTGAATGTGCCATCTAAGGATTCTTCCTAAGCCCCAGTTGCTGTATGCAGTTGTAAATATGATAATGTACCCGTCAGCAGTAACCAGGGGCAGATTCACAGCATCGTGCTGAGAGGGCAGTGGCCCTCTAACTATCACCTGTCAGACACCCATCTTGGCTTACAGGATGGAGAAACCAGTGTGCACAGCTGCATCCAGCTTTTCCAGCAACTCTTATAACCCAGGAAAGTCTTGTTACAGAGCACAAGCTCTTTGAAAGTTATTTATTGCCTGGTTCTGTAGATGTTTGTGTACTCTGTGGAAAAGTATCTCCCTCTCCTCTGGCATGGAATATTCACTTTCAGTGAATACCCCTGTTTTCATGGGTGGGAAACAGGGACAACAGTTGCCCCTGCCCTGCTTTTCTATTCAGCCTTTATACCCCGAAAGGCAAAGAAGCACAGAACAGAGAGCTTGACTGTGCAGTCAGCTAGCAGGGAGAGACAGGCAGCAGCAGCTTAATCTAAGTACATTGTCATGGACCTCTAAAGGTCCTTTAGTGGATCACAAGGGGTGTGTGGATGAGTCCTTCTAGACTGTTTATTATTTTGCCTCTTTTTTTTATGTGTCCTTTTTATTTGTCTCATCTCTAAGGGAAACAACTCCAACCTTATCAGTCTCTCTTTATATGAGAGTTTTCCTCTGCTCCAGTGATGTTTGTCACCCTCCCCTGAACCCTTTTTGATTCTTTTGTTATTACTTTGAGCAAAGATGGATGGAACAGCAGAAGCAGAAGCAGTGCTCTAGCCACATGACTTGCAAACTACAGAAAATCAGGTCAAGGCTAGGTTGAACTCTGGAGCAGCTCTATTGGGGTCAGTGGAGTTACCTCAGGAATGAGCATACTCCCCTTCAGTTAAGCTTCTTGACAAATTCACTTTCCTTAGTATTGCTTAGGCTGTGAAAAGCAACCGTTGCTGACAACAGGTTGTCCATAGTGCATGCAGCTGAAGTCATGTCAAACATATTTTAGCTGGAAATGTGGATACGCACAAGCCATACTGAGCAGTTTAGTAAAATCACATCTAAACCTGTCTGCACAGCATTGCAACACCTGAGCAGAAAAATGATCTGGCCATCTCAGGCTCCTGTTCAGATCACTGCCAAAAGGGAGGGACAAGAAACACAGTACCATTTAATTAGGGGTCTGCCCTTTGTTCATGTGGCTTTTGTCATCTCATGCTGTCTAACAGAGTTTAGATATTTTTATTCTCCATACAGAGACATTTCCTTGTTTTTATTTTCACTAAAACCTTAATTTTAATGCATAAATCAATACCATAAATTAATAATACAGCACTCAGATGTGCTGCTTTTCACTTCATTTCAAATTGCCTTGTTTTGGCATTATGCTCAAGAATAAATAGAAGACCTTGATTTTCTATTGCATTTATTATTTTGTTCATCTTCCACTCCACATTGACTCTATTCATACATTTACTTTTTTATCTGTTTTCTGAATCAAGCAGCTGTGGTCTCTCTTTATACAGAAGTATTTCCAGGCTTTTAAAGGATGCCTGTTGGTGTGGCAAGAATCTGCTTTGTCCAAGTACTCTGTAACCTAAAGGGAACCTAATGAAATACAACCAACCTCCCATTAAGTATAACAACGAGTTATCTTTGTGTGAGTTCTCAGGCTTTGCTGAGTTTCAATCAGGTGTACAAATTTGGATCAGCATCTTGAGCGGTGCCATCATTTCCTACTCCTGTATAGTTTGACTTAATCCCATGGCAGTTGACAGAAGCTCTTCCAGACCTTCTCAGGTCCTGGGGTTCTTTCATCCATCAGTTTAAGGGTACTGTTGGAAACAAAAAGGAAGATGGAAGCACAATCAGATGAAATGAAATGAGGTGAGTGACACAACAAGGCAATGCTGGAACCATCACTGGTCAACCTGATAGCGACAATTTCACACACCAGGCCTGCAAGGTTTTCCTTCAGGCAGATGTGTTTGACTTGCCAGTGGCTATAATTGCTTCCTGTATTAAGGATACATAGTGCAATATAGTGATTTGTATTCTGAAGACATCTGTAAAGTCACAATTAAAAGTAACAACAAAAGCCAAACCAGATGTCCAGTGATATGTGTGTTAGTGCTGAGCTCAGAAAGGTTTCCACAATCTTCAATTTTCTCATCAAGAACCAAATAAAAGATGACAGTAGCCTGGTTTCATGAAAGTGATGCAGGTTTTATGAACCCCTGGATACAACCTACTCTGCAGATGCAACCACAGCCACCATGCAAGTGTTGGCCCCCTCTCTTACTTGCACCAGAGCTCCCATATCCTTCTCTGCCATGAGACTGGGCTGAGCTCATCAAGAGAGCTGACCTCCTTCTCTATGCAGAGAGCAAAGGGCTACACAGACACTACCTGCCAGTTCCCAGCTGGACTCCTCTGAATAGAAGCATCACAGATCTCAGTCATAGGCAGGCAAAGGGATATTCATGAATTCTCACTTTAAATCTCATTCCATTTAAAAAACTGCTGTCCCCTTGAGAGGTTTTTTTCAGCACTTGCAAACCTGCCAGGTTTTTTAACATATAAATAGGAACATTTAGTAAGAAAACAGGGACATGATTCTAACTGTATCGAAATACATGTGATAGAAAGAGCTTTTAGGAGAAAAAGAATTGAAAAGATTCATTGCTTTTAAAGAATGGTTAAAACCCATCTTTCATTAGAGAAAGACCTAGGAGGAATGGCTTTGATCCCTCAATATTATCACAGCAAAGGCGGTTAATACCTACTTCTAGAGTAGCAGCATTAGCTTTTATACAGAATTCTTTAAATGACTTCCAGGGCCATTAAAGTCAATTGTAAAACACCACTGCATTTACCTAACCAGAATTACCCCAGCAAATCAGTCCACAAAAGGCTTTAGATGTCGCAATATCAAGTGCTGCAATTATGAACTTCTGCTACTTTTGGCCAGCTTCATCCCAATAATTTCAGGAACCTTAGCAGGGAACAAAAATCTTGCTCAGCCCCTCTGAGGTCAATGGAAAGCACCAAGCAATAGTTCAGGCTGTTACGTGGGAAGAATCCAAGATTTTGGACCCCCCAGAAATAACCAGCCTGGGGCTATGTACTTAGATTCCCTGTTGAATAAATGGAGACATCTATGGAATAGGATCTGGGAAAACCATGAAAAAGAATGGGGAGCCCTCTCACTGAGCTGGCACTAAGGGGCTGGGAGTGAAAGCCTCTTCTCCCTCAGTCCCAGCAAGCTGCTGGCTCAACCTTCTCACTTTTCTTGCTTTCTAGAATCAGTGAGGACATCCATCCAGGTCTGTGGAAGCCTTGGCCAATCTGCTCAAGGCAATTTTAACCTAACCTTGTAGCCACCAGTATTTAACTGGATGGTGCCCTCCCAGTTTCTCCATAGTAAATTGTTCTGGTTTTTATCAAATGCTTATATGTCTGTTGTACTTGCAAGGCAGAAAGTTACTCTCTAATCTAGTGTTGTGGTTTAAGCCCAGCTGGTAACTCAGCAAAATACAGCTGCTTGCTCACTCCCGGGGATAGGGAGGAGAATCAAAAGAACGCAAACTGCACAGGCTGAGATAAGAACAGTTTAATAACTAAAATAAAGTAAAATATAGTGATAACAGAAAGAACACCGATAATAACAATAAAGACAAGAGGAAACAACAAGAGAAGAAATGAAAGCTCAGAAAATTCAAGTGATGTACAATACAACTGCTCATCACCTGCTGACCAATACCCAGGTCGACCTGAGCAGTGATCTGCCCTTCCAGGTAACTTCCTCTGGTTTATATACTGGGCATGATGTGTTGTGGTATGGAATACCCCTTTAGCTAGTTCGGGTCAGGTGCTCTGTCTCTGTTTCCTCCCACCTTCTTTTTCCCCTACCTCACTGTCAGAGTGTGAAACTGAAAAGTCCTTGACCAGGGTAAAAATTACTTAGCAACAACTGAAAAATTGGTGTGTTATCAGCACTGTTTTCAGACTAAAGCTGAAACACAGCACTGCACCACCTACTAGGAAAAAGTTAACTGCTACAGCTGAAACCAGGACATCTAGTCAACTAGCGCATGAGTGGAAGAGGAACACATTCTGGTTTCTGCTCTCATGATTATCAATTATTTTACATGAAACATTATAAAATAGAATCATAGAATAGTTAGGGTTGGAAAGGACCTTAAGATCATCTAGTTCCAAACCCCCTGTCATGGGCAGGGACACCTCACACTAAACCATGCCACCCAAGGCTCTGCCCAACCCAGACTTGAACACTGCCAGTAATAGAGCATTCACAACTTCCCTGGGCAACACATTCCACTGCCTCACCACCCTTACACTAAAGAACTTTTTCCTCATATCCAATGTAAACATCCCCTGTATAAGTTTGAACGTATTACCCCTTGTCCTATCACTACAGTCCCTCATGAAGAGTCCCTCCCCAACATCCCTATAGGCCCCCTTCAGACACT
>JASSUY010045802.1:14577-37901 GCA_032466535.1 Forpus xanthops
AAGCCATGCTGGCTGTCACCAAGCACCTTGTTGTTTTTCATGTGCCTCAGCATGCCTTCCAGGGGAATCTGCTCCAATATTTTGCCAGGCACAAAGCTGAAGCTGACTGCTCTGTAGTTCCCCTGCTCATCCCTTTTCCCCTTCTTGAAAATGGGGGTTATATTTCCCTTTTTCCAGTTGTTGGGAACTTCACCTGACTGCCGTGATTTTTCAAGTATGATGGACAGTGTCTTAGCAACTTCATTTTCCAGCTCCTTTAGGACCTGAGAATGGATTTCATCAGGTCTCATGGACTTGCATACATTCAGGTTCTTAAGATGGTCTTGAACCAGATCCTCTCTTACAGTGGGCCCAGAGTCTTCATTCTTACTGTCCCTGCGTCTGCCTTCTAAGACTTGAGTGCTGTCGTCAGAGCATTTGCCAGTGAAGATTGAGGCAAGGAAGTCATTAAGAACTTCAGCCTTCTCCAAATTCAGGGTAGCCAGTTCTCCTGATAGCTTCTGGAGGGGGCCTACCTTGTCCCTAGTCTGTCTTTAATTTGCAGTGTACCTATAGAATCCCTTCATGTTATCTTTAACATCCTCAGCCAAGTTGAATTCTAAGTGGGCCTTAGCTTTCCTAACCTGGTCCTTAGCTTTTCAGGCAACATGCCTCTATTCTTCCCAGACTGCCTGCCCTTGCTTCCACTTTTTGTAAGTGTCTTTTTTCCTTTGAATTTTCCTGAGCAGCTCCTTGTCCATCCAAGGAGGTCCCCTGGCCCTTCTGCATCACTTTCTTCTAGTAGGGATGCATCGCTCTGAGCTTGCAGCAGGTGATCCTTGAATATCAACCAACAGTCTTGGACCCCCTGCCCTCTAGGGGAAGCTTGATCTGAGAAAGAAGGTATCATGTTCAGTAGACGTCTGAGAACACCTACCTACCCTCAGCAATGAGACAGGTTTGGTCATGTCCCCAGCTTATCATCCAAGAATCTAAGGACTTTACTGGCAGAAATGTTGGGGCCTGACAGGGTCAGCTATCACCGGAGAAAAGATTTTAAGTATTTAATTTTGGATTGGTATACCCATATGCACGTACGGTGTGCTGGAGATTCTGCTGCTTCCAGCTTTCTCTACAATATGAATCTTATGGGGCAGTCCGACAGCTGTAAAGAGAAAGGACACCCTGGACTCATTTAGTCTGGTTCCCTCTCCCACATGAAGAAGGAGGCATACATGTAGCACATTGCCATTAATAACTCAAAATTATACAAGTAACTGTCAGTTTTGAATGACAGACGGGATGAGTTGACCTGCTATCTACATGCCACTCGCACTGGCATAGCATGAGTGCCAAATAAGATAAATAAATGAGCTTTTACCTAATGACCTGAGATCTGTTTTAGAAACATAAATACCACTAGGAGACAAGAGTGGGCCACCTATGAGATTACCACCTAAAGCTGTGTGGAAGACTGAGAAGAGGCTAGATAAAATGATGAGGACCAAGGTAATCAGATGCATTTCATGCATTTTCATGCATTTTTGCACTGGAAAAGAAATCTTCTATTCATTTACATGTATCGTTTGTTGGTTATTTTTTTCCTGAATACAGAGCATTACAGAATACTTTTGTGCAACATGTTCCCTATTTTATAAAGGTCTCCTAGAAACTACACACACTTAATATGTATATAAACATAATTTATAATAAGATAAATAATTCCTTAACTTCACAGTGGAAATTAAAATTATCTGGCTTTCAGTAATGAAGAGAAGAATCAGATGCAGGCTAATGAGAAGATTTGTCTGATTAACCTTCTCCACAGACAATGACTTCTAATGGCCCATCAGTCATCCATGCCTTAGTAGTCTTGCCAAATGAATTCAATCCATGCCCAAACATGTATTTATAGAAACAACCATAGGTCACTAAATAAAACCTGGAACTATGTGTTAGTCAATGAACATCAGGCAAACCATGCCCAAAGCACTCATACACCTAAAGCTGCAGCCTCCATGACAGAATTATTAGACATTAAAGTTTCACTGGTATTATATACCCATGTGAGAATTGAATCACATGAGAAAGAGGGGTCACAAGCAATAAGACATTCCCGGAGATTTTGACTTGTTAATAAATACAGTTCTGCATAGCAGTGACTGAAAGACAATCGTGCTTGTCAATTGGAAAGTGATATTCCTATGTGTAAAATTAGTTGTTGGTTTAAATCCAGTTAGCAGCAGTGAGAAGGTAGCTGTATTATTAGATCTGCTTGTGTTCTGATGGAACAAGGGCTGGAGTTTGAGAAACTGAAATGAGAAGATAAGATAGACTTAATTCTCTCTGTTAATGTTTTGGTTAAATTGTTCCCCATAGCACAACACGGGGAAATTCCCTTCCCTTTCCTTTCTAGCATCTGTTACAAAGATAAATACAAGTCCTTTTCTGAAGATACCAAGTAAATACCTGAAATGTCATTAACTCTTCTTTAAAAAATAAATGCAAAGCCAAACCACAATGTGCATGAGGAACCCAGATGTTGGTCTACAGTGTTATTGGTATTCAAAAGAGTCATTTTGGGAAAAGACGTGTGAAACCATTTAGGACTTTTGTTGCCATGCTTGAGGACATAAATCAGGCACTAGCTGCCAGAAGTCAAGAACTGTCCCTGTGATTGGGTTACTACATAATATTTTCATAGCATTTATTGAAACTATCTTTGAAACATGGGCTGCTGGTGAACACTGTGCAAGAAACAGTAATGGGCTCATCAGGCTAGTGCTATGAAGACAGGCTGAGAGAGTTCAGCTTGTTCAGCCTGGAGAAGAGAAGGCTCTGGGGAGACCTTATCACAGCCTTTCTAAAGGGCATCTACAAGAAACCTGGAGAGGGACTTTTTACAAGGGTGTGTAGGGACAAGACAGGGGGAATGCCTTTAAACTGAGAGAGAAGAGATTTAGATTAGATATAAGGAAGAAGTTCATCACTGTGAGGGTGGTGAGGCACTGGAACAGGTTACCCAGGGAAGCTGTGGATTCCCCATTCTTGGAAAGTGTTCAAGGCCAGGTTGGATGGGGCTTTGAGCAACCTGGTCCAGTGGAAGATGTCCCTGCCTGTGGCAGGGAGGTTGGAACCAGAGGATCTTTGAGGCCCTTTCCAACTCCTATCATTCTATGATTCTATGGTTCTATGTTTCTACGACAATTAATAAAGCAAGGACAAGAATTCATTGCCAGTAATTTATTGGCTAATTTGATTTTTTCCCTTTATGAACTGCCACAGACTAAGGTCCAAACTTTCAAGTACAACTAATATTCCAAATTAGTTGTGATTCCCACTACAAAAACCTCTTAGATATGAGAGGGTTCATTATGATAAAAAATGTGGACTGCACAAGTAGGCTATTCATTGCTCCATGTTTCAGTCAGGCTCATACCTTCAAATAAATATCAGAGTACAAATTGAAAACACTGAATATTCCAAATGAGTACGCGATGAAAAACTTTTGAAACAAAGAACATAAATGATGCCTTTTGCACACACTTGTGATGCAAAGTCGCAAGAGATCAAGTGCTTATAAACCCAAACTGTACTGTGTGTTGAATTCCAAGTACCAGACGCTCAAACATGAGAACACTTTTTTGCCAAATTCTATCCTTTCCACAAGCCTGGAAAAAGGACAAACCCTGCCTCTCATCCTGCATCATTGTGCTCTCTAAGAGAGGATTTTGGCTTTGGTGTCAGGGATACACCCACCACTGCATGGCCTTACCAGCTGTACTGAGGGAAGCATCTAGCCAACAACTTGGCTCTTCAGCACCACTTTCTTAATTATGTTTTGCTAATTATGTTATTGACCTTCCTCTGAGGAAGTTTGTCTCTTGCGAGGGCAATATTAACTCAATTAATTTAAAAATGGAAGGTGTTTCTTCTTTTTTAACAGAGCAGAGAGCATTCTACAGCTGGCATGGAAATAAAGGGTACCACAGCACAAATGCCCCTGCTGCCCACATTTGGCCATCTCAGACTAACGGAAATTATTCTCTTTCTCATTACCAATGGTATAGATTGTGAGCAGAAATGGGCAAACTATCTTTTTGCCATAATAATAAGGAAATAACATGTGCCTAATGTAGGTCATTGCTTCACTTAATCTAACCTGCTCTAAAAAGAATACTGTTCTTCTTTTACAACACAAAATAAAAGTATTTGATATAAACAACACACAGGACAGATTGCTAGGGGACAAGTAAAGAGCACATTCTGGTAAGAAAAAGGTAAAATCATAAGAAGACAGGTAAGAAAAACATTTTGAGAGACAACTGGCTAAAGGAAACAAAAGAAGCAGTCAAACCTTTCTCAAACAGGCAGCCTGTCAGGTAGTCAATGAGGCCTACAGGGCTTCCAGAAAGAGAATAGCAAAGTGGACCCTAGCCAGGTAAGAGCATCTCATGGAAATTCCCACTGCATAGGCTTTCCTGGTGACAACAAATAGGAGCAGCTCAAATGTAGTAGGGAAACATTAATAAAATAGGTAGCAATGAATCAGTGTGACCATATGGTATTTACTCGGGACTGTCAAAGCACTGCTAACTGCAGTGCACAACCCACTACTTAAAGAGTACTAAAGGAATAAAAAGCCAGATGTGAACTCAGTTTTGGAAAAGAAAGTTAGAAAAGGTCCAGAGACCTACAGATTTATCAATCTGACTTGGGAACACTGACCTGGGACACTCACAATAAAGCATAGAGCTAAAACACTGGGCAAACGCATACAACTGGGAACAAATACTATGGCTTCTGTAGGGAGAAAACCTCATCTCATAAATCCACCGAGCTCCTTGGAAAACATCAGTGAGAGCACAGACTGCAGTGGTGCTGTCAATGCAGCACACTTGTGTTTCCAAAAGGGTTTTGACAAGGTCCATCCCAGAAGGTTTCCAAATAAATAAATAAAGCTCTTGTGGTCAGAAAGCATAGGCACAAAAGGTCATTTTCAAAACCGAGAGCTTTCCAGAGGAGTCTCAGCAGCATCTGTGAATCTGTGAGCTCCATTTGCCCATAAATCATCTGGGAAAGGTGAATGGCAGCGCAGCAGGGTTTGTTGATGGTACAAAATAGTTTAGGGCAATATAAACAAAAGCTGGCTGCAGTGTGACAGAGACCACCCGCAATATGACACACATGGGAGTCATCTTACCTAACCACCACCATCTACAACATAGCTCTTAGGGAAATCAAGAGTCACCTGAGGCTCCTTTTGGACTCAGGAGAGAGAAACAGGCATTTTTAAGGCTTGATTCCCCTGGTCTGTCTGGGATACAGATATTAGAATCAGACAAATCACAACCCTGAAGATACCTCTTTCTGCTGCCTGGCTCAGATGCCATTCATCTACATTTAGTAGGATGAACACGCTCCGAGTGTGCTGGCAGTAAAATAACAGACAAAATTCAATGTCAGTAAATGTGAAGTAATGAATATGGAGGGAAAAAACCTTAACTAGACATATATAACTTAATGGATTTTAAATTGACTATTACCTTTCAGGAAAGAGAACTAGGAATCACTGCTGGTAGATCTGTGGGAAGCTCTCAGTTCACTGTTACCCCCAGTCAGAAAGACACACAGCTTTGTCAAGTGTCAGTGATCTGGAGACTCCAAGAGCATAATAACACAGGTACAATTTAGAACAGGTCAGGCAACATTTTTATGAACTGTAATCACAGGAAGAGACCATTTGGACAGCATTGCCCCCTCTGCTTCCCAGTGCTCTGTCAGCTGATTGCAGAGACCTTGCCTATAGACTACATCAGTATATAGGAAAGGAATAAAAGCCAAACCAGAAATGAAATGATGGCACTGTACAAATGGTGTGAATTTGCCATCTTATGGTGACAGTTCAGGTTCTATAATGTGAAAAATCATTGTAGAAATGATACAGGTGTAGCAGAAAGACAAAGGGGGTAGTCCAAAGGTTGAGACATCTTCTGTATGGAGGAAAACTAAATCAGCAGGATTCATTATGTGGAAAAGAGGCATTTAAGGTCAATAAAATCAGAAGTGATGCGTTAAAAATGCTTACTTATTCACTCTTTGTTGTAATTCTACCAACACAAACGGAAGGAAGAAAATTCTCAGAATAGGCTTGTCATCACAGGCATATTGACAACAGCATATTCTGAACCTAAAGTAGCGAAAGCTCTGAAACACTGAAGAGCACTGTAGCCAGCTCCCAGGAGGTGGTGTGTGAGTAGGAACAGCAGAAGAAGATGCTCAGGGGCAGCCTTTAGGGGAAACCATAGATGAGTGGACAAACAACAAGCTAACAGAAGGCCCATCAAACACCACGAAGCTGGAGAGGCAGGGGACTGCCGAGAGAGGCTGTGCAGAGTGAAGGATTCAGAAAGCTAGGAGAAACATAGAGCTTGGAGCATAATGTGCATAGAGCCTGTGCTAATGAAAGATAAGGCAAACAAACGTGGTTTCTCAATCCTCTAACAGCATAGTGTCTAAGTAGAAAGACATGCGGGGCTGTCAACTGTGAATCCCAGTGAAGCCTGTTCCCTTGCTGTAGGTAGATTATCCAGCACTGCCTTTAGAACAAGGCCAGTGAGTAATCACCTGGGGCATCATTTAGGGGTAAAATAATGCACAATGAAACAGAAAACAGACAGAGGGTAGGAAATACTGAAACTCCTGTAGATCAGAACTGTGACTCTTCCATAGCAAGCAACCTCAGAAAAGTCCTACAAAAATCAATAATACCTGATATTTTACATACATTGTATAAGAATATATCATTTTTGAGAGTCTGAATATAGGTGTTTGGGAAGGTATCTGAGCTGCTGATCAACGATCAGTTTTTAAGAACTGCCAAATCTCCAAATCCAGTAACGTGCAACAAAAAATTGTGAATTAGCAGTTTCTGTGTTGGTCATCTTCCAAACACAGAGGAGACCATGAAAAATGGCAGAGGAAAACTAAAAAGAAGTAGGAATCTTCTTCCATGTCCTTCACGATGGGTATACAACAGCTTTATGCAGGAAAGAAAGCAGATGTGTTTCCAGCTGTGGCATCCACTTAGAAAAGCATCAGATTATATTCTGTGCTGCTTGAAAGAAACAGAAAGAGCCGACTCTGTATCCAACAGACCTGTACTAATGTAGGGTTGGATGGAGGTTTTAACCCACAATATTTGCAGAGCTTGGAGAAATGCATTTCATGCTGGAAAGAGGCACAACCTTGATTTTCCTTATGGATCCTGTAGTACTTGTCCTCAGAGCAGGAGTGACAACAGGCTGGGCAGGGGGGCAGTGGTGGTGGGACAGCAGCGGTGGTGGTACTGGCTGTGGTGGCTCTGCTCCCCCACAGCCCCACCGCACCACTGCTGACATTGAAACTTTCAGCACATAGGCAGGAATTTGCCTGGGCCCTCCATTCACAGAGCATGAATTCTCTGCACCTTTCCTTTTCACTGTTGTCTTTAGCCTCTCCCTTGTTCAGAGGCTCATGCTGTATGATCTAAACCCTTGTGGTTAACAGCTTATTTAATGAAATATTGATATTTTCTTTTTCCCTCATGCTTTAGGAAATAGGGTCTTCAAGCTCTTTGATGAAGTACTGTTGTTTCCTCGAACTCTTTTCAAGGTCTAACTGAAAGCCCAAACCCTAAACTGAACGTTTCCTGTTAAATTATATCCACATTTCCTACAAGTCCTATAAAAATAAAGCATGTCCACCAAGATCACCGATGAAGGAGAGCACCTCAACTTTTCCAGTTTCTCCAATGGTAGAGGCCCATCTGCAGCCACACATGGAATAATAGATGCCTGTGGTTTTGAGAGGAAGTTACCCTCACCAAGAAGCAGAGAAGTGAAGCAATAAACCCTGTAATAGTTACTTGGTAACTAAAGTTAAACAAAGTGGAAACAAAATGATGTGCGTACCTTGAAAAAAAAGAGTACCATGTGTAATTTGGGTAGTATATAATAAATCCAATTAGAGAATATATAAAAGGAACATGCACATTACTTCTGATTACTGATTCAGTAATATAGTATATTTATAGTAATATAGCATATATTTTACTATACTTTATATATTTAAGATATATATACTTTATATATTTAAGATATATTAATATATAAGATATATATTTATATATAGAATCATAGAATAGTTAGGGTTGGAAAGGACCCTAAGATCACCTAGTTCCAGCCCCCCTGCCAGGGACAGGGACACCTCCCACTAAACCATGCCACCCAAGGCTATCTTACATATTTATATCTAATACTAAATATAACTTTAGTATTAGAGACAAAGATGCACTAGGAACTAAGGTACACCCAATTTGACTAATATCTTGAAAAAGTGAAAACAGAAGCTATCAGTAACTTAAAACCATAAATGAAAATAAGAGCATCCGTAGGGTTCTGAAACAGATTTTAACTGAATGTAACTTGATTTTATAATAAAAACATCTATAGAGAACATTTTTCAAGATACCCATGGTATTCCTATCAGTATTCATCACAATGTAGTTCAAATGGAGTCACGGCAAAGAGTAACAGTACAGGGGAGGTGCAACTCCAAACTGATAAATTCTGCAATAAAGTACCATAATCTGAAATACTGCCTATGGAACACACATTTTAAATATTTTTTAGTTTCCTTCATGGGTTTCAGATTTAATGATTCGCATGAAAATTTATTTTGAATCTAATTCTACTTTTTCCTCATATGAGTTCCCTGGGATGAATAGGAGAAATTGAGTCTTTTCCTGAAAACTTCTGGAACATTTCTGTACCAGATGAATTCTTTCTATGGAGCATCAAAGAGACTGAATGTACACTGGAAGCCTTTCTGAACCAGCATTTTCACTTTGCCCAGTGGAAAGCATCTGGCTGCATCACTGATTCAACCAGCTCTAAAATTTCTATCATTCAAGTATGAATAAATGGGCTCTTGGTTAGAAGAGCTTGTGATCCTCAGCCATCTTTAAACTGTGTTTAACTTTGAGATAAGCATGAGCTCAGTGCATGTAACTGAAGTAATTTAAAAGTGCAGTCTACACACTAATGCCAACTTAAATCAGCTGAGGATCTAATCAGAAATATTGTCCAGAGCACCACAGAACCCCTGCGCAGATTGCCTGTCTGCATATTTTCAGTATACTCTGTAAGAGATTATGCTGCAGAAAGTCATAGGTAAATGCTGTTATCTCCTGCATGTTATCTGCACTGGCAAAACAAATGCTTTATGATTTTTCTCTGTTTAACTTTACACAATTAAGGCTTGCAGCCATTAGCAGAGAAGTCTGCAGAGGGAAGAGGAAAAAGTATTTGTTAAATATCTTCAGGTTGCTCCTTTTTTTGTGATATGAAGATAGGAAAAGAGCTATCCATCCATGTGTTGTGCTACAGCGATGGAGCTGCTAGAAAACAAAAGGCTGTATTTGTGGAAGAGAAAACACAAGTGTTGATTTACTTCACTACACTACATAGAAAAAAGGTTAAACAGTGGATAACTCTTTAAACTGGAAATTCAGAGCCATATCTGAGGAAGTTCCCCATTGGCTCTCTCCATTTGCAAATTACAAATGTGTGTCTGACAGCCAAGTCTTCTGCTCAAACTCAAAACTAAGAAACAAGTTAGATGTAAAATACAATAGATTTCGGGAAACTTCTCTAGGTCTTCCAAAACTTAGACTAAAACTAAACATCACCAAGGAAAGAATCAATAGCTTTGCCTTGTTTTTCTTTCCCTTTTTAATCTCAACAACTATTATTAGCTCCCGTATGGAAAAGACAAGGCATTTTCCTGCCCTAGCTAGGTTAGAATAATGTCTTTGGTTGGTGGGTTTTGTGAGAGAGGATGAGAGGCAGGGGAGGGAGTTTGTTTTGTAAGCACAACACATGCAGTTCTGAACTGAATGACTAGAAGAGTTATCCCTAGAGTAAGACGTCCTCTGAGAATTAATTAGTGGACGTGGCTTGCTAATAAAAGGGTAAAACGCACCTTGACCAGCTCCATAATAAGAAAAGTATGGAAAGGAGATGATATGGTGATGCTGTGATTTTGAATCGTAAAGTCTCAAACATCAGCGCAGTGAGTTGTAAGGGGTATTGGTCCGTGACATGCATTGCTGTAATGCTGGTCACCTCTGTGCTGAAACTCCACCTTCACGGCAAGAAACAATTTTCTGGCACTGATTTGTATGACTATTGCTCCCAAAGTCACTAAAGCCAAGGCAAAAAATGCCCCAAATCAAACTGACTGCACAAACGGTAATACTTAAAGATCATCGTGTGCTCTGCAAGAGCCCCAGTGCACAGGATGATGGCACAGCAAAGGTGCGTCTGCCTGCTCCGTGTTGCATGCAGAGGCAAAGTGTGGTGGCACAAGAGACACAAACACGGCTCCTGAGGACACAAGATAGCCAGGATGTTGAGCAGGTTCTAGCAGGACGCGCACAACAAATGCCAGCATGGGCTTTGTGCAGGGGCTAAATACCCAGCATTTCTGTCCATCTCTCCCTAACAATACCCAGTTCCTCCTCCAAAGCCTCCCACCTGAATTCCTGAGCTGCGGGGATGACCTCCATGGGGCATTTGCCTTGACATGGGATGTGGGGAGCCCTCTGCACACATAAAACTTAAAAGACCTTAGCAAAGGCCATTCCTTCATCTTCCTCCCGCTCCAATTTCCAAATGCAGCATCAGAGTCCCTCCTGTCTTCCCAGCTGATGAAATATAGCTGTTGTAAAACGCTCACTAACCACATTTAACAAATGGAGATAATCAAATAAAAATTAAACTACACTTACCAAAGAAACGCACTTTCCAAAACACAGACTTTGGCTAGAGACTGTGTTTTGCTTAAGAGTCTGCCAGGAGATCTGTGGACTGTTTTGTAAACAGTTCTCAAACTGGTGTTTGTAGGAGAGACACATGGGAAGGGGATGAGAGACAGATGGACACATTAAATGTATCCCAAGGGAAGTTCATCAGGAAAGAAAACACTTGAGAGCTGCTTCGATGGGGATCGATGAGAACTGTGTACAGTGGAAAGGAGGTGAACAGGGAATTGCTGTTCATTGTTTCTCATTGTTTCCTGTTACACAGAAGCTAAGAGACAGCCTCAACTGTATGTTTAAGGCAAACAAAAGGAAGCATTTTTCCAACATAAACCACAATTTAATTGTGTAATTTCTTGCTACCAAATTTATAAATGAGCTTTAAAGGAAATCAGATGAGTTTGTGAAGGATGGGATTACCAGGACTGTTTAGCAACATGGTTTAGGTGCAATCTGCAGCCTCAACTGTTCAAACCCAATAACTGCTGAAGATGAGACAGTGTCCTGGGGTACCAGATTCCACACAACAGCAATCTTCATTTGTATTCTTTCTAATGCTCAAACCCTAGGCATCGATACTGCTCACTGTTAGATTCTGCAGCATGTGACAGGCATAATTTGACCTAATTGGTTGCTCTCACATTCCAGAAGACAATCCATGGACCTTACAGGGTTCTTTCTGACCTTTCAATAGCTGAAAAGCTCATGCAGTAAGCCTGAGTTCAAAACAGTCCACTCTTCTCTATTACTTCCACTTCCTTCAAATGAAAGTTTTTAGTTTCTTTCTTGTCCTAATACATAAAATAGGCTTGTGATCAAACTCATAGATGGTTTGAAATACAGAGAATGGTTTATTGAATGCTAAATTGTAAACCTTGTTCATATTTTTGTCATTTCAATTACTATTTTTGATGTTTCTCTTTGGAACAAGGGAGAACTTCTTCACAGAGGTCCTGTGTGGACCAAGCAGGGTGATGCTCCCCAGCATCTGCTATATAGTAACAAGGAAGGGGACAGGACAGTCAGTGGTATCCATGGTTGTAGTGATCACCTAATAGGGGGAATAGTCCAAGATCCTATGGGGCAAATGGAAGGCACAGCACAGACCCTGGACTCCAGGTGAGCAGACTGCTCAGGGAGCGGGCAGGTGGGATCCCACGGGGCAGCTCTGAAAGATGTTCAGAAGAGGTGGCAAGCCTTTAAGGACATCCTTATGTCTTTATATTGGTCCTTATTATGGCCAGGGCCCACCTTGGTATTGAGGAAGACAAATGGGTGTAACAGGTGCTGGCTTGGCTTGTGGCAGGGTCGCAATGCAGAAAAACAGCATAAAGGAGGTAGAAGGACAAACTACAAAAGAATTTAGAAGTATTGCTCAGGCAACGGCATCAGGAAAGCCAAAGGTCAGCTGGAATTGAGATTTCCAAGGCATGCCAAGGGCAACAAGTGCTTCAGGCACTACAGCAATGGCAAAATGCTGAAGAAGGAACATGAGGGCCCATTGCTGCCTGGATGAGTGAATTGTGACAGCAGATAGTGGTAAGGGTGAGGTTCTCAGTGTCTTCTTTACTGTAGTCTTCAGTTACAAGGTCTCCCAGGGTTCAAAGGGAAGTTCTGTTAGCAGTGGATGAGAGTCAAGTCAGGGGTTACTTATAATAACTTCACCCATCCAAGTCCATGGGACCTACACCCAAGGCTGCTGGGAGAACTGGCTGATATCTTTGCAAGGTCATGGAGATCATTGTGGGGTCCACAATAACTGGAGAAGAGCAAGTGTTTTGTCCATATTCAAAAAGGCACAAAGGTCCATTCAGAGCACTTCTGGCCGGTCAGCCTCACATTGTTCCCTCAGAAAATACATTTGATGAGCTCTCTTGGAGTGCACCTCTGGGCACATGAAGGAGAAGGTGACTGGGAACACTCCAGGGCTGCATTAGCCAGTAGATTGAGGGAAGGGATTATCCCTCATTCCTCAGCACTTTTTAGACTGCATTCTGGTACTGAGGCAGGAACAACATGGACAAACTGCAGCGAGTTCAGCAGTGGCCCTCAACCTGTGTGTGGGCTGAAGCCCATGCCCCTTGAGGAGACATTTATAATAGAGAAATAAGAAACATGCAGACTGGTTGAAAGGAAATACCTTTTCCCCATCATGCAGTGGAAGAGGCTGCCCAGAGAGGCTGCCCAGTCTCCACCCATGGAGGTTTTCCAGATCCAGATGGATAGATCCCTGAGCAAACTGGTTTGGTCTCACAGGTGACCCTGCTTTAAGCAGGAGGTTGATTTTAGTGTCCTCATGAGGTCCCTTTCAGCCTGAATTATCCTATAAGCCCATGAGACTATGATAGCAGTGACAATGCCCCCTTTCACTCAGTGCTATAGATTTAATTATTTTTTCTGTCCTGGTGATTTTAGCTTAATTGCTTTAGTTTTCCAAATAAATACATTTTGATGTGTGCTTTTGTGTGAGCAGTGATTATTTTTACTATCCTAACTTTTGACTATTAAACTTGAAGTCCTACTATGTAGCACTGTCAGTATCAAGTTTAATTGCTATTTCCAGTTACAGTGCTGTTGCCTGTTACGGGAGTCTCCTGCTAGGGCAGGAGATGCTGTCCTCAGCTTTTGAATGACAAGGCAGAGATCCAGCAATTCAGACTGATGGACCAGAGTGGAGTGCAGCTCTGGCACCATTAACCTTGGGCTTCTTAGACACCACATGCCCCCTCCTGCAGGAAGATAGTTACAACATACAGTAAGGCACTATGAACCACAAGGACCCTCTCTAGGAAGCTTTTGAGGACAACAGGAGTTCTTGCTACAAAAGGGGGTTCGTGTTCTTGTTACAAGACGTTCTTGTGTGTGTGTTGACTTCTGAGCAATGGGGAGGGACCTGAGCCCTGCGCAGGGGAAGGATGCTTCTCTGGGCAGGACCTGTCCCTGCTCAGGCTCAAGAGCCATATACCATCTTTAAATGGCAATCCTCACCCTGGAAAGAAATGCATGCAGGAGCTTACTGTTTCTACTTTCCTACATGAGTTTTTCTCAGAGAGGGAAACATGTAAGCCTTAGGATATTCACAGGCTGGGAATAAATTACTTCTGTCATACTGCTTAGGCAATTTTATCTTTTTGAATTGTATGGAAAGAAGAGCAATTAGCTTTGAGATTATTGTTCCTTTCATGCATTTCAGCTGCCCATTTCCCATTCTTCTTTATAGGGCAGCTAACAGGAGATATTTTGCTCAGACAGCTTTTAAGAGCTGGAATTGTATTTTCTCTTTACATTTTCCCCGCTTCTCAGGAGGCTGTGCAGCGCACATTTCATACCATACCTGGTCTGTTTCTTTCCTTTCATACTTTCAGGGCTCTATGCATAGGATTAGTTTTTAAAACATATAATTATTTAGCAAGCAAATAACGGGCTGTCACATGACAGATGCAGGTTGTTGGCATTGTCTTTGCATTCTTGAGACTTATGGGTAGGGACAGTTCAATGATGTTTTCCTGATGCACTAAACAACCTGATAGAGGCTGACATCAGATACAGGCAAGTTTCTATCTTCTTGCATAAGAAATGAGTTGCAAGAATCCACACATTTCCTGGCAATTCAGTACCAAACCCTAATGCTTACTGTATAGGGTCTGTAGAGCTGCAAGCCTGTACTCCCCTTCATCGCAGACCTACAACCCCACAGTTCTGCCCTTCTCCACTGTGCCATAGTGTTTGACAGAAATACCTGCCTTGATGCAGTGCGTGTTTCATGCAGGATTAGACTCTGAAGCCTGGCAGTACAGAAATCATAAGAGAAAACTATCTTCAAAGTGAAGGATTGCAGAAAAATCATTAACAAATGTCCTGTCACCAAATACACCGAACTGCAACCTCTGGTTGCATGGGATGCTACTTGGGCCAGGAAGAGGATGGACAAGATTATTGTAAAATGTTCCAATAAACTAATGTTGCCTTGAAATTAAAAGATCATTGTGCCTGCTGCACTGTGTGGAATTCCAGGTGGTCTCTCCTGAAGGTATTAGGCAAGACCCACACTGCTTACCTCTTATGGAGAAGCCTACAAAATATAGCATCATTTGTGCTAAAAAGCACAACATAATTTCAACTATGACACTTGGTTTGGACTTCCTTTGCAATAACAGTTGGGGAAAGTAACTTTCTTAGGGAGAAATTCTAGTTCCCCTGAAGCCATTAAACATTATTAGTGCCAGAGGGAGCCTGGGAATTTCCATGGCAGAGAGTACATCTTTTATATACTGCAAGTCAAGACCAGAGTTATTATTTGGACTCTATGAGGTTTCTGAATACATAAAACTCATTTTTGTATTTTCCCCTTTGTTTGTCATAAAACAGAATGGGACTATGGTATTTTGTGTGCCAATGAAATTATACTCGGTATTTAATAAATCTCAGCACTGATTAGCTTTCTTAAATGCTAAGAAAGGTTTATTGATGGACCATTTTGTGGTCCTGGTATTAAAATGCTTGTAGCCTCTCATTTCAAACAGTTT
Source organism: Forpus xanthops (assembly GCA_032466535.1). Classification (NCBI taxonomy): domain Eukaryota; kingdom Metazoa; phylum Chordata; class Aves; order Psittaciformes; family Psittacidae; genus Forpus; species Forpus xanthops. The sequence continues at coordinate 29,944 of JASSUY010045802.1, forward strand.
TTCATAATAACATGAAAACACTACTAGATGTGTTATAAGTATCAGCTGAGATGCATCCACATGGTGCAATTATCACTTATTGTATTACAGCAAAAGAGGAGTCGCATTGATAATATCCTGACATAAACAAGGATTCTAGAAAAAGGATTGGTTTAAGTTTACTTTTATTTTTCCAGAGATACTCACTAAACAATGAGAGGTATTTTTCTGCACAGGCTTTATTCTTTCAGTTTTGGAGGCATGACTAGCAGATACAATGTGTCCATACCAAGAGGGATTTAAAAAGTTGGTTGATTCAAGATACCTGCATTTAATGAATAACTTCCAATAAAATCAGTTCGCACAGGGCTGAATGGCAGTCATTGCCATGAGGCTCTTGCAACCTGTGGTCATAGCCCTCTGTGAGCTCCAGGTATGTGGAGCTACATATAGCCTGCTTGTCACTGATTAAACCATCAGGGTCTAAAAATAAATAGCACAGACAAGAGGATGGAGGAAAACCGGCTGAGACATTAGTGCTTTCTGACAGTACCTTTGTACATCAGAAATCACTGTAGATTTTCTGATCACTGTGTTTCTATAGCTTCTTCAATTAAGTTATTCTGTAAAATATTACACAGTCCCTTGCTGAGAAGGATCCAGGACATGAGGGAGTATTGGCACTTCTGGTTGTTATCTTCTCTAATGTATCCTCGTTGCAGCTAATCACACAACTTTCCATCCACCTTACATCAGGAAGAATAGATTTACGTATAAAAGACAAAGGCTTTAAATCAGTCAGTGTAAGTCATGAATAACTTCATTAGAATCGATATATACAGCCACTGCAGTTTAGATAAGCCTCAGCCAGAAGGACTTTTTAACTGTAAGCCAGTCTCACTGCTGCCGTGCATGGTGAATAATACACAGTCTGATACATTTTTAGCTGGGTACAGATTTTAAATCAACAGTTGTTGATAGGTTAATGGATATCCCTTTTCCTTGATATTTTCCTTCACATTAAGAGTTGGAGAAAAAGTTCAGGAGGAATGAGTGATTGTACACTATTACTTTGTAAAGGTAATATGAACTGCAGAGTGCTTTGTATAGGCAAGTAAGTGCACTGGCACCTTGTTTCAGGTTCACTCTACCCCTCCACACCACTTGTAAGCACTGTGAAACTACAAAAAACACTGTCGTGGTTTAAGCCCAGCCATAACTCAGAACCACGCAGCTGCTCGTTCACTGCCCCCTTCCTCCCCCCTGCTCTCAGAGGGATGGGGAGGAGAATCAAAAGAATGTAACTCCCATGGGTTGAGGTAAGAACAGTTCAGTAACTAAGGTATAACACAAACCACTGCTGCTACCACCAATAATAATGGTAAGGGAAACAACAATGGAAGAGAATACAACTGCTTGCCACCCGCTGACCGATACCCAGCCTGACCCAGCAGTGACCTAGAACTTCTGGGTAACTGCCCCCAGTTTATATAGTGGGCATGATGTGCTGTGGTATGGAATACCTCTTTGCTCAGTTTGGGTCAGGTGTCCTGTCTCTGCTTCCTCCCAGCTTCCCCTCCTCTCTGTCAGAGCATGAGACTCAGAAAGTCCTTGGTCAGAGTAAACATTACTGAGCAGCAACTGAAAACATCTGTGTTATCAGTGCTGTTCCCAGGCTGAAATAAAAACCACAGCACTGCACCAGCTACTAAGAAGGAGAAAAATGACTGCTACTGCTGAACCCAGGACACTCACATAGAGAAAAATTACATTAAAAGGTATCTGTTGAGTTAGGTTAGACAGAAAGAACTCAGTTTCGACAGTCTGCCAAAGAGAAGGCTCAGGGGAGACAAGATCATCAAATATAAATAACTTCAAAGGAAGGGGATTATCAGAATATGACAAAATAAAAAGTAGTAGCTTCAAACTAGGGAACACAAAGTACAGTGCAGTAATTAAGCCCTGGATGGAGTATGGTGCCAATGAGTAAGGGTCTAAGTGGGAGGAATGCGGTCAGAAGACTTAAACTGATAGAGGAAGACAGGATTACAAATATAATTAATCCAGTGTTTTGGAAGCTGTGGAATTAGGAGTAGGCAAAGGCAGTATCCTTCCTCTCTCCACAGAAGAGCTCTGGAGCCCGCTGCACACTGCCCACCAAGCCAAGATGTCCTTGTCTTCAGTGGTATTCTCTGTGAGGGTAGCACTTGTGAGGGAGAATCAACCTACCAAAGCAGAACCAACATGAGCCTGCACGCTGAGTTCAACTTCCGTGTAAGTCTGCACCTGCTGAACTGCCCCAAAGATGGAGATGAGTTTTTGGTCTGATCTGAATGTTGGTATCATGTCATCCCAGGAGGCACCAGAGCAGGAACACCTCATTCTTTAACTTGCTGTCTCCACTGTGATTACTGACAAAAAAAAAATACCTAAAGAATAATCTGAAACATCACCATGTGAAAAATATAATTGAAGTTCACTGATCTGTAAAACAGAGATGTTCGGGAAACTGATAATGGGGCTATTTTGGAATTTTGCCTTGCTTACACACAGAATGAGGTGTCTATAATAATAGTGGGAGAGGGCTGGGATGCCATCCTCCAGAAGAGCTCCTAGAGAAAAAGGAGAGGTGACCTGGCTGGCCCAGCCACCAGGGACTGAAACCTAGGGGTGAATGAGGGGTACCTTCGCAATGTGGGATGGGAACTTTCAGACCTTTCAGACCAGTAAAGCATCAGGAGCTGGGAGGACGCCATGGACTGTGGATGCATGGTATGCTCAGCCACTGCTTGGGCAACTTGCTGCCTCTCTAATCTACAAATACATCTTGCTGCTCAAGGTCAGAAAAGAGGGAAGTAAGGAAAGGCAGCTTCCTGCCCCCAGGTCCTCCTGAGTCCAACACTAAGACACTCGGGGTGCTTCAAGACCCAGAGCTCAGATTTTGCAACCCATTTCTCCATCTACCCACAACATGGTCTGCCTTTCCAGGAATCTGTGATTAAGCTTTTTCCTTTTAATTCCAAATCATCTATGAGTGTTAAAGGCTTTTAAATAAAAGGTGCTGTGTGTGGTATTTAATTAGTTAATGCTTTTAATGTCTTACATCATTTTAAGATTAACTATATTTCTTTTCCCTTTATGAAAAGCTCCAGATGTCCAAAAGTAGATCTCCATTTTAAAGGAAGAAGGAAGCATACTCTGAATCAAATAAAAGCAGATAAGTCATTGCTTTCAAAAGACAAAGAATGTCTAAATTATTGACAATACAGAGTCAGAAACAGTTCTATGCCCACAGCCACCATCTGTCCTTTCTCTCACTGAAGCAATGTCAAGGGTGAAGATCAGTTCATCATCAAGATAATTTTCAACTTAAAAATAATTGTTTATTCTCATTGTAAACATGTTGTGGTCAAACAACAAAACACGTTGGAAACACCAGAAGTAGAACATGGGTTCACACAAGAGACCAAATGTTTCAGATTCATGTTAAATAATGGTCTTTAGGAACGGTTTTAGTTAAGTCATTGGCTCTAAATCAGACGTAGGTTTAAAATATTGCCATGAATTAAAATACACTCTTGTGCTCTGGCTAAATAAAGAAAATCTCAGAAGATGGTAAATTACCATACTCAAGAACTACTCCTAGAAAAGCAGTGCCTGATTAGTCCGTAGTCTGATCAAGTAAACAGAGGACAGCCAATTCTATAAATAATATTGGGGTTTATGTCAGTAAAAATTAGCACGATGTGATCTTTACAGTCTCAGTTGTTTTCAGATTAATTGGAATACATAATGAAAGTAATTACAGCCTGATATTTCGGTGCATGTCTCAGTGTATCTTGGAAGGAGTCCAGTAAGTTGTCTGCCTATATCTGATTTATAGAATGGTGATTTGTCATTTTAAATTGCTCCTATGAGCAGTAAGCATGGAGTATTTGTATAAATAGTAAATGTCTTTTGACTTGTACATTTCTGTGCCCCCTCAAAAGATGTCACTGAGAATAAAGTACTGGAAGAAAAAAACCCATGTGGTTTACTGACAAGAAACACACTTTTGAAGCTAAAAAGTGAAAATTGGCCTGATATTCAACATGTACGCTGCATGGGTGTGCACAAATCATGTTACATGAGTGGAAAATTTCTGTGTTAAACATTTTTGGGATAAACATTCTCTGCTGCGTCAGGGAATTAAGGCACATTTTATTTCCAAAATATGTCAGAGCTAATGGATAGAGAGGAAGTGTGAGAAAGGCTGATTTTAAGACTGAGTGAAATCAGGCCATAACCTGGTGAAGAGAATAATACTTTGCAGCCCTTTGGGTTTTCATGCTGGATATAGGGTCTCTTCCACCCCATCCCTTAAACAAAAAGATGAAGGAGAGAAAATCGGAGATTCAGAGGCTACAGCCTTTGGATATGTACCTGGGGAAGGCAAAGACTCTTGGTTGTTAATACAATGCAATGTTTCCAGTGCCTTCAGCAAACAAGCAAGAACTTGGAGAAGGCACTGGGAATGCACTGGGAGCAGCACCAGGATGCTTTCAGGAGGGCAGAGGTGACAAGAGACAAGGGTTTGGTGGAAGACCACCCTGCATTAACCACCAGCAGGTTGGTGCTGCTTTCCATCCCTACAAGCATTCACATGTATGTAGAGACCTACCTTTTCTTTTGGAGGAAGTTTTCTCTGCAACAGCAACACATAACATTCACCAGAGGCTGAAACAGGGTCAGCAGCAACCAACATAGCTCCAGACTGGGCATTTTAAATCTATCGTGGTCTGTCCTGCAGCAGTAACTGCCCTGTCACAGTGACTTGTGAAATTAACTCACCTTTGTCCTTATGAGTCTTTCCAATGCTGCCACTGTTGACATCACTTCCTTTGCAAAGATCATGCTCTGGGCTGCTCAGGTGCCACATTCTGTGCTGCTCCCTGATGGACTGTCACCCCTCTCTAGGTGAGGGGACCACCCTTCACACTGTTTGCAGGCCACATATGTGCCCAGCATCACGGCAAAGGACCAACAGGACTTTAATGGTATTTCTATTACAGGCAGATCCTGCCTTTATCCTCTGCACCCATTCCTAACCTCACTGAGATGAATATAGATGCTAAATTAACAAGTCTAGGAATTCATTTAACTGGGTCAAGCCATTCCCCTGACTCCTTTCAAGCCTGATTTCACCCATTTCACAAAGCCAGGCATTCACGAGTCACCCTTGTGCTGACCAGGAAGTTGAGAAGAGATGAGTGTCCCTGGGCCAGGCAGAGGACAAGCCACCAGACCCTTCCCCATGGCAACCTGTGCTCCCCACACCGAGGGGTTGCACCTGCATTCTGCATCACCCCACTGCCTCTACCTATGGGCATGGCAGACCACTTAGTTATTCCTAAGCTAAGTTCAATTTCATTAATTGGCATGGTCATTTGCAACTTCTGCTACAGCTGTGCTGAACTTGGTATTTTTGCAATACCTGTTCATGTTCCAATTCATCTGTCCCACACACCTTTACTCAAGTGCTTAGTTGTACACATATATTTATGTCAGATAATAGTAATGGCACATTTTCTGGTGATACTTTCTGTCTTGAATGTTTTATGACCAGTATTTAGGTGAAAGTTAAAAACTAGAATGTCAAGAATGCACAAAAAGAGCTTGTGAAAATTGTTTCTGCAGGTAAAATAAATGACCTTTTTTCTGCTGTTTACACAGCAGGAAAAAAAGAGGTTTAAAACTATGCTTTGTGTTTAAAACCAGTGTATTGTACAAAAGAAGTATTAATTGTATTCAGCAAACTGACAGATTGCTTCTGGTCATCATGGGCTTGATTTCCAAAGGTATTTGGTGCTTAATAAAGCAGTTCATTACCTTCTGGGGTTTCAGAAATACTGCAGTGGGCCTGACGCATCGTCTCTGTCAAAATCAGCGCCGGTAAGATGCCAAAGCACTTTGGAAAAGCAGCCATACATGCAAGAACATCTTTGCCAATGCATCCAGATATTCTTTAATTTTCAGATTCAGATGATGGTTTTCTTGTCCATTTGGGTTTTTTGTTTTGAAACTGGAAGACAGAAACATTTTCCTGCTTATTTTAACTCAGTCTCTCAGCTTCAGACGAAGTAATGCAAATGAACAAAACATTATGTTTGCATCTCACAGCTAAAATTTCCCCTGGAAGTAATTCAGAAAAGCTTCTTCCATACAGCACAAACTGAACACGTTCCAAAGTAAAAAATATTAAAAGAAAAGAAGGGTAAAAACCCTCTTGATCCATTCCAGAGGCTCCCACAATGTGATACATAACAGTGGACAAAATGATTTAACTCAGGTTGGCCAGAGTGATACAGAAGATATTTTTCTCATTGGACAAATGCACTTTGAACTCATTAACATCTAAGAATAATCAGAGTAAATTTAGGCCTTAGAATAATCTGTCACTGCCATGAACATAAACAGTATTTTTAAAGACAAGTGTATTCATTTTCAGTTGAGACTTCCAACTTAAAGGCAAAAAAAGATGGCTTTTTTATGTTGGCAATCATGAATGTAAACTGATGTTTATGGGTTGTACCTCGAGATGAAACATCTTTTAATTACATGTGGTAACATCTATAAATCTGAAATATTCCCAAATCCACATTCTCTGTGTCAATGATGCTACGTAGCTACAGATACATACATAGTGACAGCAGCACTAGTCCAGCCGATGGCAATTACTACCTTAAGAAACACAAGACATGACAACAGAAGCAGGGGGGTAAACAGCTATAAAAGAAGACAGCCACACAATGACTAAAATCAGTGATTCTGAGGGAACATGCATCTCCAGTTGAGGTGAGCCCAACAAAAGCCACAGGCAGGCAGTGCCATCCTGACACCTCAGATAGAAACCACAGCTGGTAGAGCTGGGTCTCTTCCAAGTGCTTGGCTTTTGGGAAGGCAGCAGGATGAGCAGCATGGCTGGGCACTTCATAGCCCTACAAGAACTGGGAGAGATCTTCAGGCCCTTTGGTCTCCTTCTGCTGGCATGGATGTGTATTAGTAAGGAAATTTGTATCCAGACAGATGTCATTCAGTGCAGTCATTGCTGCTCCAAAACAAAGTAAAATATATTTGTTCTCACAGCATTCCAGTGTGTGTTTCTACTGCCCCAATCTTGCTTTAATGCCTTGCCTAGGATTTTATCACTTTTAATAAACAAATACTCATTACAAAGACCATTCTGTCCATGCAAGTTCTAAATCAGAGTAGCAGTTAGCATTTATAAGATTTCAATGTTCAGATAGACAAGCTGCTACCCAATATCATTTAGATAATGTGTTGAGGCTGAACATAACTGATAATAAACTAATGTGGATTCATTATGATGACTCAGACAAACAATATTACATTATAAATTCCAGGTAATATATTTCTGTTTAGAGCTGATGTGGTCTTGCTAAGAAAAACGGGCATCTTAAAATGTTGTTCCTTTGGGCTAAAAAAGCTGCTTCAATTCTTGAAGATAAAGATTACTGAAAGACACTGCAAAGACCTCTAAAAGGCTTCAAACTAAAGAGAAGGGTGAAAAAAAGAGGAGAATTTTCATTTAACATGCAAGTGACTTCCTTGTTATCCTTTCACAAGAACATTGCTACCATCTACTTCTGGGGTTGCAGGTTGGTGTCAAAGATCTGGGGAATCCAAGTGTGTAATAATGTGGGTACAATTTAGAACAGGTCAGACTGGAGCTTTATTAACCATGAGGAAATCCATCCGCGGGTCCTGAAGGAGCTGGAAAATGGAGTTGCTAAGACACTGTCCACCATATTTGAAAAATCATGGCAGTCAGGTAAAGTTCCCGATGACTGGAAAAAGGGAAATATAACCCCCCTATTCAAGAAGGGGAAAGTGGATGAGTGGGGGAACTACAGAGCAGTCAGCCTCACCTCTGTGCCTGGCAACATCTTGGAGCGAATTGTCCTGGAAGGCATGCTGAG